>VDFB02059739.1:0-47739 GCA_007258455.2 Sequoia sempervirens | reverse complement strand
TAGTTCAGTTTTTCCAGTTTTGCATCAGTTTCAGTCTTTTCTTTTTTCCAAGAAAATTTTTAAGTCCATAATCAGAGAATCATATAGGAACCAACCTAGAATCTGGAGGTCTATCTTCACCATAGGAATACCCACAGCCTGAAGATAGTTCCCATGTTTCAACAGATTGCTGAATTTAGCCATTCAAGCATTCGGGTGCAATCTGTTTGATAACAATGCCATTAAATTTCAGATTTAAAGAAAGAAAATCAACAACATTCTTATTTTCTTAAATCATAAAATGATTACATCAAACTAAATCTCATGGGCTTCAAACATATAAAAATTTGTAACATAATGTCTTCAACATTCTAACATCAGGGTATGCAACCACAACTTCTCCAAAATCCCCCCTCTCCAAATGAGCAAGCATCATTATATAGAAATTATGTGAGAAGAAACCGCCATTGGTTTCCCAAAACAACCTCCATAAACCACCAAGAATTCCAATTCCCAACTTGAGGAGAGATAAGAAAATAAAATATAAAATAATTCATTGCCTTCACCACCTTCACATGGGTGCCTAACTTTTGGCCAATCATCTTGGTCAATCAAGACACCTTCTTTGACTCTAGGTGGCCCCAGAGACTCCAAATACGGTCATGCAACAACATGTAAAGATTGTGGCACAAACATGCAATTACATGCAAGGAATGCAATTGAACATGCAAGAACATGCACCCCAAATGGTCCCCACCAAGAATTTGGATGCCCAAGAGGGGTATTTTCCCAATTTTTCCTTAGAAAATATTCTTAAATGCATAATTCCCATCAAAATTACAATTACAATATCATCCCAAGGGAAATTACAAAGTTTCAAATCAATATATTTATTCACCTAGCCTCTAAGCCCTTATTGAAAATAAACCAATTAAAATAACAATATTTTTGGTGATGCAAGATTGCTAGTACCCCTAGATGCTCCTGCATCAGACACTCGGGGTAGGATTTTTTTTGTGAATATGGATTCACAAAATGGAGTTGAGTGGTAGTACCACCCTTTCGGATTGCAAGCAATCCTCAACAAACTCCATCACTGAATTTGGTACTTGCAATTGATTCTTCTTTCTCCTCTTCCAACACTTAATCAGAACAAGCTTCCTTCTCTAACAACTTTGATCTTCACCGAACCTCTTGAATGTGGAATCGATTCTACCATAAACTGACCATCTCCTCCAAGTGGAATTCAAATCCTCCTATAATCTTTTGGTATTCAACCCACCATAGTCCATCCACCTCCACCAATTTGCACCTGCACTTAACTCTGCAACACCATACAAATCCTTCTTTGCATACCAATCATCTCTAGGAAAATACTCCTGAACTAACCCATCTATAACTTGAAAATCATCATCATTCTCAAATTTAATAATATATGATTTACTATTCTCCTTTGCTACAACCTCATCACACTCACATTCTTCTTTAGAATAATATTTAGATAAATTAAAGTTTACCCTGGTTCCATTCACTACAACTTCAACCTTGTCTTGGACATGATATGTCATTGTTTTTATGTCTTTAGAAAGACATATTGCGTTGGAAACTAATCTTTCACATTAAAAATAGCGTTAAAACAATTATCTTGAGATTCAACATCCATATTCTCTAACAAATAATCAGGCTCTCTAACCAAGGAATCTTCATCTTCAATACTTTCAAACAAAGAATTATGGGAAAATTCATCTTTCACCTTCACTTGTTCCTCAATTTCAACCTTCTCAAATTGATTCATTGCTGCAACAAATTTATCTATTTTTACATTCTTAGCCTCATCAAAACAATCAATAAAATTTGATTTTGCCTCATTGCCTTTTGTTGCAACTTTTACTGCTACAATTATTTCTTTGTTGTCACTCGTCATATCACTCAAACACAAATTAGATTTGGTTCTAACCTCATCAAAATATGATATTCCTCTTTTCCTTACTACTGCAACAAAATTTTCAGCATCCTCATATCTATCCATCCCATTCATATCATTCACATGCAAACCAAAATCATCGATGAACTCACAAAATGCAAGTTTTACCTTTTCTTTAACTATTGCAACTTGGTTTTCCTCTTCTTCAATGTCCTCCATTGCACTCAACTCTTTTTTTTTTGGTGCAACCTCTGTAATTTCATACTTCATGTCTTCTAATAGACATTCATCAACTTCAGGTTCATCAATTTCTTCATATTCATCCTCTTCTTCTTCCTCTGTACCACTTGTTTGACACCCTACTTCATCTTTCTTTCCTAAAATTAAAATATCATTAGAAGGATAATCAAAATTACCTTCAACTCTTCTCTTTTCTCTTTTTCTCCTTTCAATCTCTTTTCTTAATTCATCCACTTGTTGCTGCAATTCTATCATCCCAACTCTTATTTCTTCTTGCTCTCTCTCTAATTTTCTCTCTGATTTTATCAAGTCTGGGAATCCTCAAAATCCATCCAATGAAAAAAGTCATTTTCTTCTTTCTCTTTTCCATTTTCAAGGCCTCACAAAGCCTCAACACAAATCTTCAAATCCTTAAGTTTTACTTACGTAAATTGCCTCCTTTGACGATCTGTTTACAAAACCCTCTTTCAATATTCATCAATATTATTGTAAATTTCCTTCTTCAGCCATTTGTTTACAACCATGGGAACCTCAATTCCTCAAACCCTCTGAAAATGGCTTCTTGCAAGCTGCACATCCATCTACAAACAAAATCCACACACTCTCCACCCTTACGTCCTAGTGTAAACTGCCTTCAATCGACGCTTCTGCTTGAACTCTCAGGAACTCCCACTCTGATACCACTGATGAAGTAAGTTCAACATGTTTTGATACCACTGATGAAGGAGGGCCAACATGCTCTGATACCACTAATTAAGGAAACTCCCCTTACAAATTTGAAATCAAACACACACAAAGAGACTTGCAAGATGGCTGCAATATGCCATTAAATTTCAGATTTAAAGAAAGAAAATCAGCAACATTCTTATTTGCTTAAATCATAAAATGATTACATCAAACTGAAGCTCATGGGCTTCCTTACAATCTGGGATTTAAACATACAAAAATCTGTTAATTAAGGTCTTCAACATTCTAGCATCATTCCGACAACATCTAAATATGCAACCACAAATTCTCCAAAAGCCCCCTTCTCTAAATGAGCAAGCATCATTATATAGAAATTATGTGAGAAGAAACCACCATTGGTTTCCCAAAACAACCTCCATAAACAACCAAGAATTCCAATGCCCAACTTAAGGAGAGATAAGAAAATAAAATATAAAATGATTCATTGCCTTCACCACCTTCGCATGGGTGCCTAATTTTTGGCCAACCATCTTGGTCAATCAAGACACCTTCTTTGACTCTCGGTGGCCCTGATGGCTCCAAATATAGTTATGCAACAACATGCAAAGATTGTGGCACAAACATGCAATTACATGCAAGGAATGCAATTGAACATGCAAGCACATGCACCCCAAATTGTCCCCACCAAGATTTTGGACGCCCAAGAGGGGTATTTTCCCAAATTTTCCTTAGAAAATATTCATAAATGCATAATGCCCACCAAAATTACAATTACAATATCATCTCAAGGGAAATTAAAAAGTTACAAATCAAAATATTTATTCACCTAGCCTCTAAGCCCTTATTGAAAATAAACCAATTAAAATAACAATACTTTTAGTGATGCAAAATTGCTAGTACCCTAGATGCTCCTGCATCACTAACAAAACTAGAGCTATACCAATGATTAAAATATAGTATTATTCCCAAACTATAATACTGTCTTGACACCTATGGTTAATCACAAAACTATCCTTTGCTTTGTTATTGTTGAAAACACCAGAAACACAATATTTCCACAATGTAATTCTACTTTTGATATCAAAAGAACACATAATATTTTCAAGCTTTCACCACTATCTATGCCAACAAAAAGCACATTCATTTTCATAGAATATAACTACTATTAATGTCAAAGAAACACAATATGAGTACTGCTGAAGTCAAAGCTCAATATAGATTTTAAGTTTAGCTTAATCATTATTGTTCCATTTCATTAATGGTAAGATAATAAACAGTCATTTTCTATCAGGACCATACTAGTGTTGGTACACAACACTACCATCTTTTACTTGAAATAAGTTATGGACCAAACATTGATTTGTCTTGGTTGAGACCCTTCTCATATGTTAGGGTTTTTCATTCCGCCCCAACATTATTGTTTATAATGTTTGAAAAGTCTCCAAAAAGGGAGATACAATGGCAGATGTTTAATAAACAAATGGTTGACTTGAAAAAAACTTAAGACTCCACAAGTTTTCATCTTCAAATAGATGAACAAGAAACTTTAACTTCACTAATACCCTAGCTTCTCAAGGCCAAGTATCTTTGTTGTATTATAGTTTAAGCAAAATTGTTGATACCATTTATATAGCTTGACATTAATCATAGACCTACATGGTCTTAAAGAAAATACAATGCTCAATAGAGCAATGATAGAGACATGTTCGGTCTTTAATAACAACAACCTTAACAATTTTAAACATTTGCTTGATAGAGCAATGATAGAGACCTATTCAATCTTTAATAACAAAGGTTAACTAATATCAACAACCTTAACTATTTTAAACAATGCTTGATAGAGCAATGGTAGAGACCTATTCGGTCTTTAATAACAATGACAACAATTTTAAACGATGCTTGATAGAGCAATGAAAAAGGTAACCAAAATACAATTTTTTTAACAACTATCAGAGAAAAAAAGTTCAACAAGCCTTAAATCTTTAACATTTTAAAGTATAAAACACGTTTTGGACAAGAAATCATATATATGTTGTCAATCAAATTGCACCCGAACGCTTGAATGATTAAATTCAGCAATCTGTTGAAACATGGGAACTATCTTCAGGCTATGGGTATTCTATGGCAAAGATAGACCTCTAGATTCTAGGCTGGTTACTATATGATGATCAATTAGGTACTTGAATGATTTGTTGAGAAAAGGGTAAGAAGGACTGAATTGAATGCATGAACTAAAACTAAAACTTCGGTGATGCACCTAATTGATATTTATGAGCACAACTGATTATTATGAAATCTATTTTCAAACTCAAATTGGGAAATCTAATTACATAAGTGCTTTATTAGAAGGCCTAATAATCCATTCTTAATGAAGGAAAATGATATTTTCACAACCTAAAGGAGAGGATAAATTAACAACACAACTTATGATCTGTAACTAAAATTGCTTTTTTCGTGTACATGTATTCATGAATGTGATAGGAATTTAAAGGCTTTGAAATCAAACACATTAAATTCGCATCCAAAACATTCACCAAACAAGACACCTGAATCTAAGAAGGATAATATTTAATAGCGACAATGAAAAGAAGGAAACTCTGCAAAAATGATAACCTGTAAAGCTGTAAAACTGCATTAATGTAAAAAGCTGAGTTGCAAATCTTTCTCTCTGCAAAAAAGTATGTTAGAGGAGATGAAAAATAAGAACTAGAGGAAAAAGATAAACTTTTTCCAATATATACAATGAGATGCAACTCCAAAGTGCATGAAAGATGAAACTGAAAGTCAATTTCAGTAAGAAAATGACAACTCCAAGGCAAATCCTGAGCAGAAGAGAAAATCCTGATAAAAATAGCCCAAACTCATGTAAATATGAGTGAACTCAGTTTCCAACTGGCTATCAACTCATAACTGAACTATAGAGCACTGAAACTGCACTGAAAATCCACAGCATGCGAAAATCATCTTGTTTTTGTCAATCCACCCATATTAACTGAAATTCCATCCTTGCATGATCAATCTTCAATTGAGGCTATAGTTACATCTCAAATTTACATAATATCTTTTATTTTCATCTTAAAATGGATAATTTAATTAAATGACTTATAATTCATCATTTAATTAATCAATCTACATTGATTAGTGCAAATAAAATTAAGAAATAAAACTAAATTAGAAAGCCTATTTCACCATCTCACGACTTTTACACTTAGCATATATCTTAAAATATGCATTCACCATTGTTAAAAACACTAGCCGACCACATTTTGGCACATGAGACATAAAAAGAAAAATGACCACATGCATATTGTGAATGTTTTGATAATAGTCGACCACTATTCATTTCAATCGACTTGACTTAAGAACTCAAATCATGGCAAAAGTAAGACATAATAATTTTGTTTAATTCTTCAAAGATTCCATCAAAAGTCACCATGAGTGGAAAAAGGAAAAACCATCGAACCCTAATCACTTTTATCATTTGCACTTGACTTTTGGAGAAGCTTCATGAAGAAGTTGGCCGCCATGTTGCTGGGTAGGGTTTTTGGAAAGTTTTCTTGAATTGGAGCTTGAAACTCCACCATACTTTGCTATCTCTGGATTTTCCATGAAGATCTTCAGTGATTAAGTCGCTTTTGGTCACAATCTGGAGATTTTATTGACATTTTCGTGACTTAAAGCTGCGGCTGTAGCATATATGTTGAATATACACTCACATATTCTCTTATCATTTTGTTGTTCTTCAATTGTTCTGGGCCGCCATTCTGCTGGGATGCCATATTTCATGTATTCTGAATAATTTTATGAGGGAAGCGATTGGAAAACACAAGGTAAATACTTCCCTGGGCTTAAAATCTGAGATTTCTTTTCATTTTGAAGCAATTTTCAAAGTTATGGCTACATTCTTTGAATCTTTTAATATCTCGTTGACTGCTTGAGCCGCCATAGTGAGTAATGGTTCGAGATTACTGTTAGAGATTCAGATGCTCAAACTTCTTTGCATTCTCCATATCTAGTCTTTACAAAACCCTGGCCATGTTACTTGTCTTCATTATGTATTTTCTCAAAACTTGACAGCCACGGTTATACAAGGATTATTCCGAGCTTTCTTTATCTTGAAACATGTAAATGTCGATATCTTTGAACTCTTTGTGACTGAAAGCCTCCATCTTACACCTTGGTTCTCTGTCTATAGCGCAAACCATGAGATTTTCCATCGTGTTGCAAATGATATTTAGCTTATTGAACCTGAAAAGTGTGACCCAGGCCATGATTTTTCTCCATCTGGGTATCGTGTTTATCAACTAGAGTAATCCTTCATTTCTAGTAGAAACAAAACATAAACTTAAGGGTTTGGCTTCATATTCAGTCAAAAGAGAGTACATGCTTATTATATATTATGTTGCTCTGTGCTATTAACACTGCCATACTATCATTTTGTCCTTATTTCCACTAACTCTTGCATTGAAATGTCCATAAATAGTGTAATAAAGAACTCTGTCCTCTTAATATCCTGAGATCAAACTATTTATGAGATGAACTGTTGTCTTATTCAATGAAAGGCTATTCTTGCATTCGAATCTATTGCTTCTCATAGTAGTTGATGAATGAACTGTAACCTGATCATTGTACTTCTGTTACTACTACATTACATCTTGAGATCAAGAGACATAATAGAATAATCACAAGAAGTTTGCATTTGGAAAAGAATGCTACTTTATTTATATCTGTGAGATATCATGACTACATCTTTCTTTGTTTGAGATCTCTCTTATGCATGACTCATCTGGTTGTTTGATCAATTATTCATTCATGAAGATGATCAGTGATAGTCCTTTCCATGCATATGTAACTGTTTCGTTTATGATGATGCTCTGCTTCATTTATTGAATATACATTGTTATTTTTGTTGCTATGATTTGGCACTTTAAAACATGTATGCATATTCACTTTTATTAGTTTTGTAGCAGCAGTCTCATCCATGACTGTTCTTTGATATGAAGCCCTCATTATCATGAATGCTATAGTTCACTTTGACCAGTGTTTGCAATGTTCACCTGTTACTTTTGGCACTATGATGAATGTTCTTTATAAAATGCTCCTTTTCTGTTGAATATAGACTTGTTTCGCTGTTATGTCCTTGATTCTTTTGATGATGACTCTTGATGATGATTTGCAACAAAGGTTGTTAAAAACAGTTATGATGACTTGATACCTTGTTCCCCTTTCAGCATAAAAGGGCTCAATGCCTCATTAAAATGTAAATATAAATGAAAGGCAGAGCTGAAACAAAAGATAACAAATGCAATTTATGCTCTCTTAACATGTTTCCTTTGATTGTTCTATTGAATTATGAGCAGTAAGATGCTTTGCTCAATCTATTTCCACCATGCTGAATTAGAGACTGCTTTATGAATTTTAATATTGCAGCAGTCCTATTTGATGACTGTAATTAAATAACTGATAATTCTCAAATAATGATGTGAATGAGAGGTGTCCTTATGATATGCTGGGCTCAACCCTTGTGGGAGCCCGTTTTTCTCCGCATATCTGATGAAAATAATCACGAACATGATGAACCTGTTCCTGCACATTGAAACAAACAAGTTAGCAAAAATAATCGAAGCTGAAAGCTTCCATTGAACTTCGTTTTTCTGGATTGTCAGCCCATGTATTTTAATCATCTGGTGAATGCCTGGTTGAATGTATATTACATTCCTGTTGGTAGCGTAGGCATGAAGTAGGATGTAATTTATCATTGCTTAGAGTAAATCTCTAACATCATTCTTTTACAATTTTGCAGGTTCATGGAGCTTGGAATCGAGACTGTTGCAGCTTGGAGACACAACAACTGAAGACAACGAGCAAAACGGTTCATCATCATAGGCAATGATGAATTGCTCCCCTCCTTTCTGTTTACATTACCTTCAATAGTGTAATATTTCATCTAATTTTGTATTCATCATTTGATTAAGATAATCAAATTCAGCTACTCTCGTGGCTTGTGCGGGATTTCAGTTTTTTACAAGATGAATAAAAAGCATTATTATGCAAATGTCCAATTTTCTGTTTCAAATACTTGCATAATAAAACTGAAAATCAAATGTAATATGATTTTATAACGGATAATGAATACATAGCAGCAAAACTTGAAATTTTGTGTACCTCTCAATGATTTTATCATTTCAGCTCTCCCTATTTGAGCTGGTAGTGAAAAATAGGTAACAATATAAGAGGATAAACATTGAACCTTACAATGGTCGATTTAGACCAGCAAAAGTATGATTCTCATAATTGTGATAAAATAACCCAAACATTGCAAAATTAAAGATAATGCATTCTCGATTCGAGTCGGCCTAGATTTTACATAGTACATCAACTTTTATAGAAAAATAGAGAGAACAAAATCTATGCTTGCAGAAAATAGTTTAATCATCTTAAGAAACTACTACGTACAGTAATTCCAAATCACTTAATACTTCCACTTACCTCTTCTAAACTTGTCTATAAATCACTTTTTGCTATGCTCCTTCGCACTCTTGCCCACCAAAAAGATCCTTCTTTCTTCCTTTATTTCTACCCAAATCCTTCCTATTCTCCTCCATTCTCTACAGTCACTCAAACCCTCCATACTACATTAGTTATGGGAGTAGAAGTAAAGGATCCCATTATTCCACTTAATGTGAAGTTAAAGGCAATACTGCCACTTACTCTCTCCACTACATGGAGTTAACATCTCAAGGAGATTTTTGATAACTTTCAAAGTACTAACAATTAATAGCATCCTACGATGATATATATATTCACATATATTTATAAATATTTATCTCTTTACAAATTATCTCAAACTAAGGTAAATAAATATTTAATTTAGAACATTTAATCTATATATTTATATGAGTATAAATTTATAAATATTCTCTTACTTAGATAAATATAAATTGATTAAATAAACAAATATTTTCTCACATGTTATAATTTGATAATAATCATACTAATTTCTTCAAATAAAAGATCATGCTTACCTTTTAAGGTAACATTATGTTAAAATAGCATATACTTAGACAAAAAGAATGAGTAGTTTAAACAACATTTGTGGCAATGCTACAGCCTATCATGGCCTCGCTTTGGCTAAGAATCAAGGGGTTTCTAAACTTTAGTTGGAGGGGGACTTGCTTAATGTTATAAATTCTCTTGAAAAATTTCTCTCCTTCGTGGTCTATAGCTCATTTTATCAATGATTCTATCTCCATCTTAAATTCTTTTGAGGAATTTAAAATCTCTCATGTCTTCCGACAAGCTAATATGATGGCTGATGGTGTTGCCAATGTGGGAGTGGTGGCAAGATTTGATTGGGATTCTTTTGAATCTTTACCTATTAATCTGAAGTGTATCTCCAATGATGACCAACTGGCGTGTTTATAAGGTTGTTGATTTTGAGGAAAGGTTCTTCATTATGTTTTTGAGTTGGGCTATGCATGTTGAACCTTTGCCCTGTCCGTTTCATTATAATATCCTTGGTTTCCGTATTTTGAAGGCCTGGCAGTGCAAGCAGGGAATTACCTTGAATGACAAGCCCACACGTATTGTGGGTGTTATTTGCATTGCTTTGTGGAGAACCTGGTTTATTTTGTTTTTACAAAACTTTTTGATGTCGTTGGGTTCTGGAACTTGTTGTGACCTTTTCACACATCGCCCCATTCAAGATGGGGACCCCTAAATTTTGCTCCATTCTGGTCTTTTGGCTTTGGTTTTTGTCTCTCTCTCTCTCTCTTTGCTGGTCTCTTTTCTATCTGCCTTTCGAGGGATTTCTCTGCCTTTGAGTTTAAAAGTGAATTTGGCCAAGTTTGAAAATTAGGGTTTGTACTTTCCTGGTCAGTTCAAGGTCAAGCAAGGCGAATAAATTGAAAATAGAGATTGACATTGATGTCGGTATGCTTCCAGCAGGCTTCCACTGAAATTTCATCAAATTCTGGCTACTTAATATTTTTAGTAAGTGTGAAATTTGGAACATTTCCTCAACACTTTCGGAGTTTTAATAGTCACACTGCATTCAGAACACATTTGGCAACTCACTGGCAAAATTTGAGCCAGAACGAACAACTTGCTATTTTTAGTAGTTCAACTTCTAGAGCAAATTTTAGGGTTTATACACAAGATTTTTTGACGCATGTCTGGAGATTCCTTCTGGGTTTTTCGAGACCTTCGTGACAGTATAACATGCAAAGCAAGATGATAACTTTTAGAGTTCAGCCTTCCGAGGCTATTTTTAGGGTTTGCATGTCAGGGTTTCCTTTGCATGTCTGCATATTCTTAATGGGTTTTTCGAGAGCTTCGCAGTGATGTGACATGCAAACGGAAATAACCACTCATTCAGGAACTTGCTATTTTTAGCAGGTGCATCCCGGCAGCCGCCTCCCAGTACTTCAGAATCACGAACTGATCGCAATGCAACAAAAACGAGAACAAACAAAGAACATTTGATATGCATGCAAGATGGATTAGGGTTTCCAGCTTCGGGGCCCGAAAAGAGGGGTAAAAGGCCATAATTTTTGAAAACCGATGTAAACCACCGTGATTAGTATCTCTCAAGCTATCTGTTGATAAAATTTGAGGGCAAATGGAGCACTTACTATTTATAGTAAGTCATTTCAGAAACAGGCTAAAAATAGAAAGTCAGCAACAGGCGCCGATGTCAGCAGGCAGGTCACATGGTGAGGAGCGCGTCATTCGAATTTCAAATCAAACAGAGTTGTGGAGGTATCAAAAACAAGCAGTTACTATAAATAGAAAACCACCTTCAGAAATATTCTATTTTTAGCAAGTCAGCTCAGGATGGCAGTGTGAACAGGTTGACAAGGTCATAAGTCTCCTATGTTTAAAATTTCAAAACAATCCGAGCTTCAGAAGTATGAAAATCATGGTACTTACTATAAATAGCAGGGCACAAAGAAGCTGGCAGAAGGAAAGAAAAATCCTAAGGCTTGAGATGAAAGTTTTTATTTTGAGTTTGAGCTTCATCCAGTACCACCCTGAATATGCGCCCAACTTGCCTTCAAGATGATTGAAAAATATTTTAAGTGTTGAAAATCCACCTGCTACCTCCAAATGCGCCCACTCCAGCAGGAAAATTTGAAAAATTTTCTAAGGCAAAAGTTCATCCTGCTCCTATGGCAAAATGCGCCCTCATGCAAGGTCTCATGTTTGAAAATTTTTCTAAGTATAAAACTTCATCCACCTCCTATGGCAAAATGCGCCCTCCTCACAAGCTGAGCATGGAAAAGTTTCTAAGTACGAAGTTTCATCCACCTCCTATGGCAAAATGCGCCCATGCAACAAGAAGGTCAAAGAATTCAAAGAAGTCAACAATTTTCATCCTTCATACATGGCAAAATGCGCCCAAAAGAGGCCATGTGAAGAAAAAACAAAGAAAGTCAAGAGTCAACAAAGCAAGATGGCATTTGAAAAGTTTATCCTCCATGCATGCTCAAATGTGCCCAAGTGAAGGCATGTAAAGACAAAAATGAGGGAGATGAAAGGTCACAAGAAGGCATGGTAAATGTCATTTCTCCTACACATGTGATATGCACCATGCAGAAGGTGGGTGTAGATTGAAACGTGGTAAAGTTAATGAGTGAAAATAACTATGGCATTGAAGTGTGAATTATTCTCTCATGGAGTATGGGATGCACCTAGACTAGAGGGATGATATTGCTAAGTGATGAACAATAAGGGAAGGCGTTAGAAATGTTAACCTTCCTCAAGTGTGATATACGCCCAAGTGTGTAAGGTGGAGATTTGAACAAAAATATTGCTAGACAAGTTGAATATTCCTCATGAAGAGCCAAATGCACCCAAGGCATAAGGTGATGCTAGGCGTTGAAAGTTAAAATGTCCTCCTCAAACATAAAATGCGCCCAAGGGGAGATTAAAGTTTATTAGGCCTTGGAATTTTTAAATGAAAATGTCCTTCATGGTATAATATGCGCCCAAGGTAATGGAAATAATTTTTTCTAAGTGAGTTGATGTAATGAAATTTTCCTCACAGGCAAGGTGAACAAAGTTGAATAAAATTTCCTAAGGAAATTTTTTCTAAAATACAAGGTGATTCAAATTTTTTCTAAGGCACAAGTATTTTCTTCCTTAAGAAAATCCGCCTAGACTCTAAAGGTGATGAATTTTCTTTTTTTTTTGAAGCACGGATGAAGTTGCCAATGGAAAAGTCAGTGAGTGCCAATATTGCAGGAACAATGAGATTTTCAAGTCAGAGCAAAGAAATGTTCACAGATGAAGAACTGGATTAAATTTGTTAAAAATTATTTTTCCAAGGTTCAAAATTCAAGAAAAATTAAATGAACCTGTTCGTTGTACACCCATGAATTCAACAAATTCTGAAGAAAATTTTCTTCTGGGTATTGAAGATCTCCGATGAGAAGTTGATTTTAAGGTCTTCCACAACTCGCCAAGGATTCCGAGGTGGGGATTTTAAATGGGCACCAAGTTGATGAATTTCCTAAGTAAAAGTTTGAACAAAAATTTCTAAGGCAAGAAAGGAAACGATGTTGAAATAGGTCGCCTTGGCAGATAAATTTGAAATTGGGCACCTGGATAATTTTTGATGAAAGCATTTTTCTCGATCCTGAGTCGGATGAAATATCAGAGTGAAGTACGCCGAGCAGAATGCAAGATAGGTTGAAAATTTGGCTAAGGCATGAAGAATTTGAACGCAAAGTTGGCTGGTGAAAGATGAACCCTTGGAAGTTAAAGCGTGAAAATCGTGGTAAGGTGAATTTATATTATGAAATGTTCTAATACTCTTCCCCTTGCTTGTTTTGCAGGAGGAATGTCGAGACCAAACGGCGATGACTTAGGAAGATGAAGCAAGTACTCCACGATTACATTTCAACCTCGAAGGAAGAAAAGTTGCGAAAAATGGCTAAGTGTTGAGACTTAGTATAACTCAAGTGACAAACATGAAGTTGAAGAGCAACGTCAAGAAGAAGATCGAGAACAGTGTGAACGTGTCTACAAACAGGAATCTTGTAGAAGATGGTGGCCATTAATTGCTCATTTATTGCCCCACTCTCCATTATGGCGATTTTTAGGGTGAATCTTGTTTAGGGCTGAGGTGGCACAATCTGGGCCATCCAGTTGATTGTAATCTGAGCCATCTATTGGACTTGGCCATCCATAGAAGGGGGAGTCTCCCTCATTTGTACCTCATTAGAATTAGATCAGAGTTAGGATAGCAGAGAAGAAGTAGAGAGAAAATGATAGAGTAGAAAGTAGAATAGTTGTTAGTATAGTTTAGATTGAAGAGGAAGGGAAGTCTTCCCATTGAATACTTTGTAAGAAGTTGTCATGAATGCTTTCATAATAAAAGAATTTTCATTGATGGTGATTTCTTCTTTGTTATGAGTAGTTGTTGAGGCTTTTTCGTCCTTCCAATTCACGTAGTATCTTGAAGTAGCTTAAAGAAAGTAGATTTCATTTTATGCAAGTACTTAGTGATTGTGGAATGTGGTGCTCGATTTGAACAAGACTTCGCTTGTCCATACCACTAGCGAGCTTGCTGACGGCTGGTTTGCCCTGCGTGGTCAACTGGATTTACTTCTCAAACTTAACTTCGATTGTGATTCACGTGTTTGTATGCATCGTCTTGATGGTACTTGCATGTCGAGTTATAATTTGAACACCTTTCGCCACTCCTCTGAATATTGCATCGATTTTGTGGAAGCTGTCCGAAGCGAGGCAAAGCAAGGCCCGGTTGAAGTGCGTAAGAATTGATCGCCATGTCCTGCGCCTTAGAGTAGAACATAAACTTCTTAGGCCCTACACTCATTTAATTTCAGTCCATTTCTGGTTAGGATTAGAAAACTTGTGCTCACTTGCCAAATCATTTGAATTACACGAAAGCCCTTAGTCCACTGTCTACTGACAACTGTCGAACAATTGTGTAAGTCCCCTTGAAATACCAGCAAAATCACATCAAGCCAACTGAGACTATTCGCACTGAAGGAACCTTGGAGTTAAATGTATGATCTATCTTGCAATCTTAGCATGCAGGAAACTTTGTTCAAGAGAGGATAGAGTAGCTGTTGGTGACTTTATTCTGTGTCGGTGTAGTCGCAAAAACCATGTCAACATAATTGGCGCTAGAAGGAGGGCTGAACGCGAACAACAGAGCAGTTCAACTCCAAATGCTATCAAATCTTATTATCTATGGAGACAATCTTAAAGAATCTTTTACCCTCCATGCGCTCAACAGAATTGGCGCTAAAAAGAGGGTGAATAACAGCTACAACATACAGTTGTGTTGAAGTAGAAAGGGTTTGAAATACAAAAAGTTCTATTGGAGAAAATTATCATGAGTCAGGATGGTGTTCTCTCAGGATTGAACAATCCCGCACGCCGCCAATAGAAGAAGCAACTACATCTTGGATCGTATCAGTTCGTTTTCGCCAGACAAGTTGAAAAGAATCTTGAGGTCTACGCCCAGTTCATATAAAGATTTTGTGGAGTTAGAGCTATCTACTTGATCAAGGAAGAAGAAAGAAAGTCATTCAAGTGAGGAGGCTATGTCAAGTGAAGAATTTTTATCAAATGAAGAAGTTCAGTCAAGCGAAGAAAGCAGAGAAGAAATCTCAAGCTTATTTAGAACTCCACCTAGTGCTTTGAGGTTTGCTCAGCCAAAACAAGTTCAAGCTATTGTACAACAACCAACCCAAGTTATTGTGTACCAGCGGCAACAACCAGTTCAAGTAATGGCTCAACCAGGAGGTCAACCAAGAGGTCAACCAGCTCCAAATGGTGCTACATGGTTGGTTACCAACCCATTTCCCCTTGAGTTTACTGATTACCATGACATGCCAAAGAATCTAGAGCACTTTTGCACTAAGTATCAAGTTAGTGATCCAAATCGTTCTGCTGAGGATCATATCAAAATGTTCGAGTATCATTTACGCAATAGGTAGATTGGGTATGCAGACGTGGCTTGCCACCTATTTCCATATTCTTTGGGAGAAGAGGCTCATTTTTGGTTCATTCACCTACCAGTGGGGTCTATAAGAACATGGGAGCAGATGAAGGAAGCCTTCATCAGAAAGTTTGGTATACCAGCCACCCTTGTAGAGCTTTATCGTCAATTTGCTGAAGTGAGAAGATAAGACCAAGAGCCCATCCATGCATTCAACAATAGGTTCCAAAAAGCCCTCACAAGGTTACACGCCCCTTATGTTGTTGCTGATGCTTGAGAAAGCTACTATTCAACACTTGATCCTTTGACTGCAATGTTCGTGAGATCTCACCCCACTCCGGGAAACATGAATCAAGCTTACGCTAAAGCTATTGAAGTAAGTCAGGGTTTAGGACATAATACAACTAGACCCTCACTATATACTGGCCTAGTCACAACAAACAATCAAGTGCCAATGATTGGCTCAACATGGAATCAACAAGTTCCGGCGCTAAATGCAATTCCACAGCCAGGTTATCAAGTGCAAGCACCATCAAGTTAGTTAGTTCTCCATCCTGGAATGCCTTTGTCCCAGATGCAAGTTACACAGCCCGTTTATCTCCAGAACACAATGCTGCTAGTGAAAACTCCAGAGGAGAAAGATGAAATAAAAGATTTGATAGAACAAGTGAAGAGGCTGTCAACTGAGGTGACTTACCTCAAGAATCAAAATAATCAGACACAAACCATGCCACAAAATTATTAGGCACACCAAGGTGCTAATCGAGGATATCAGAATAATCCTCCAAGTCATCAGGATACCCATCAAGGATACAGTCATGAAAACAGTCATGGGTATAGAAATAACAATCAGGGATTTCATAAGAGGTCTTGGAATACAGGGCCCGACAACAGAGGCATCTCATCACCAATGGACAATCTGCCACCTCCTGAAAACCGTCCTGCAGATAGAGTTTATATGGCCGAAACTACCTCGTCAGGGTGGTGTAGATTACATAACACGAACCAGCACTCTAAGCTCCAGTGTCATGAATTCCAAGTCGTGGCTGGTATTCTCAAGAGTGAAACAAGGAATACAGAGGCCACAGAGAACCCTCCAATTACAGGATATGGATTAGTTCCAGCACCCAGATATGACCAGGCATTGATAATAGAGGATTGTAATTTCCCGCCTGAGTTTCAAAGTTACACGCCCCCACCAGTTAATCACCAATTTCCATCAGCTTCAGCAAACGGTCCCGTGGGGATGCCAGAGTTTCAAATACCATTAGAATTTCACGCCTCATATGCATCACCAGAGGAGCCTCTTCATAGAGATGGTTATATTTTTCCGCCTCTCACAACAACGTCTTGGTAGAAGGAAGAAGGGAGGTACAAGCTTTTCAAACTACTAGAGGTGAAGCTCCTAAAGTGTATCAAAGGAATTACCACCAACAACGTGAACCTCTGACATCATCGGTACCTCCAAATAATTTTACAACTCCGCCGCACCCCAATGCGAGCAACAACCCAGGTTTACTAAGAGATTCTCCAGAGTACAGGCAGCAGAATGCAACGGAAGGTGGAAGTGGACAACCAGCTATTCAGCAGCCAGTTCATCAAGCTGGGAAAAAACAAAAGGAGAGTCTTCCTAGAGAGGACGTGAAAAGACTTGGCTCTTATGTACTAGAAGAATTCAAAAGGATGAAGGTTAGTCTTCTCCTAAATGAGCTAATGAAGATTTCAGAGGTCAGAGATGCAATTCTAGAAAGTTTATATGAAACGCCCGTTGTGAAGAATACGTCCTAAGGAACAACCAATGCACCAAGAAATCCTCCTATTGTCACATAGTCTCGTCCAACACAGGAAACGAATGTGGTAGAAGAGATGCCTTATGCGCCATTTAACACTTGGGAAGCTCTGTAGCAGCCTCAAAACTTCGTAGGTATGGTACAAGGTTCTTCAAACGCTCCTGAAAAGTTGAGGATTGAAGATAAAAAGAAAGTTCGGTTTAATATTCCTGCAGAGCAAAAGAAAAAACAAGAGCAAACACAAAAGTTAAAAGATGTTGCCCAAGATAACCAAGTTCAATCGAATAGAGAAGATGAAGGTAAGAATGCCTTAGCAAATGAAAGGAAAAAGCCAGTAGTATTTTATCAGGGAAAGGATGAGCCAGCCCCATTTCTGGTTTCAGTTAGAATTTTTGGGAAGTTATTGCATAATTGTTTGATCGATTCCAGTGCATCAAGTAATGTCATGCCTTTGAAGATATGTAAGGCGTTAGGTATAATTCCGCTTCAGACCAACAGGAAGGTGACTCAGCTGGATAAGACTGAAGTCCTAGTTGTAGGAGAGTTAAGTAATATCCATATGCAGCTAGCGGCGGATCCCAGAATTCAGAGTCGCATCGACATATCAATTGTGGATATACCAGATGGTTATGGCATGCTATTGAGCAGAGATTGGGCTAGAAAATTGAACGGATACATTGCAACTGACTTCTCCCACATGTGGTTGCCTTGGAGAGGAGTTCCAAATCAAATAAAAATTGAAAGTACACCACGGCTCAAATTGATGATCACAGAGTGTGGTGAAAATAGTGAGATTTTTTTCATGGAAACTGATTTGGGTTCATATAGGCCCATTAAAAAAGAAGTCCTCATGTTGCAGAGCTCGAAGGAAGAAAAGTTTTTAGGAGATATGCCTGCCTCCACTGAAGTATTAACTGAAAACGATTCAAGTAGGGATGAGAATGAAAGGATGTTAAGAGATTCTGTGATCAAAGGTGTAAAGAAAGAGACAGAAAGTACCTCCATCAAAGACTTATCGTTACCCATTCACGAAGCTTTCCATTCAGAGAATACGGGTCCCGTGAGTAAGATCTCCTTGGAGGAAGTCCCAAAGATTATTCAACAAGTCACTTTAGAGGAAGAATGTGGAGAAGTCCATAAGAAAGAAGACCGGCTTCAAGCTAGGTTGTCTCAGTTGATGCAATTGGAGGAGAAAAGGGACGAAGCTTCAGAAAGTTTGGCTAAGCATCAAAGAGTTATGAACGGATGGATCGAAAAATCATGGTTGGACCCCTGTCAAGCTTCTGAGATCTCAGGGAATAATGCATTTAAGTTACAGACACGAACAAGAGAGGATATCCCGTTGCCAGATAATGGGAAATTCCTCAAGCATTATTTCCAAGCTTAGGTTTTCTTCGAGAGCCTACTTTGTAACATAATTAGATTAGGTTTTCTTTCCTGTTTGTTTTCCTGTTTTGCTTTTGGTTTTTGGTTTGTTTCCCTTTGGGTTTTTGGTTTGGTGTTCTTCCCTTGAGTTGTCCACTCAAGTGGTTTTGGTTTGGAATGGACAAGGATTTTGGGGTTTCCCCGTTGCGAAGGGGGTGATGATGGTTATATTTTCACAATGTGGTGTCTTCCCACTAGAATTTGTACAAATGTTGAAAACTAGGGTTGTTTTCCTCTTGTTATCATCCAGTTTAGATTAAACTTGTCTCGGGAGGTTAACCCATTATTGTGTCTTAACACATGAGTCTAAAGACCTCAAATACCTTACCTATCTCCATTCTGAGTCGTTTTGGTTTCTTGGGAAAGGTCTTGGCAAGTGAAAATCTTACATCTTGCTTCAGCGCCACTACAATTCTCAAACCCATTGGAGGCTTCATTGCCCGCTAGCCAATTGAGGAATTGGCGGACAATCAAAAGAAAAGAGAAAATGTGCTTAAAAGAAATATCTGAAAAACAAGAAATGAGAAAATGAAAAATGAAATATTATGAAATATTGGTTTTGGGAACATATGAGTAACTCCACCGGGGCTATGGACACCCGACCGACAGTGGAACAATATTCGTGAGAATTGTAGCAACAACCTCGTCGAGGCTATAGACGCCTGACTGGTAGCGAGGCAATGTCCAGGATACTTTTGAAGTGAAGGTATTTGTATAACTTGTTGCGGTCAATTCTGGGAGTCAAGATGGTTTAGAAATGGAACGAATGCACACACTCACAACATCTTGGATGAAGGTGTTCTGATCCAATATCAGTTTTTTCTCCCCTTTTGAGTATCTTTTTGTATGATGGTTTGAGGAAAATTGATCAAGGTTCAATTCTTAAAGTGTTTTTCAACACTTTCTCGTGGGGATGCCAGATGTTGTGACCTTTTCACACATCGCCCCATTCAAGATGGGGACCCCTAAATTTTGCTCCATTCTGGTCTTTTGGCTTTGGTTTTTGTCTCCCTCTCTCTCTCTCTTTGCTGGTCTCTTTTCTATCTTCCTTTCGAGGGATTTCTCCGCCTTTGAGTTTAAACATGAATTTGGCCAAGTCTGAAAATTAGGGTTTGTACTTTCCTGGTCAGTTGAAGGTCAAGCAAGGTGAATAAATTGAAAACAGAGATTGACATTGATGTCGATATGCTTCCAACAGGCTTCCACTGAAATTTCATCAAATTCCGGCTACTTACTATTTTTAGTAAGTGTGAAATTTGGAACATTTCCTCGACACTTTCAGAGTTTTAACAGTCACACTGCATTCATAACACATCAGGCAGCTCACTGGCAAAATTTGAGCCAGAACGAACAACTTGCTATTTTTAGTAGTTCAGCTTCTAGAGAAAATTTTAGGGTTTATACACAAGATTTTTTGACGCATGTCTGGAGATTCCTTCTGGGTTTTTTGAGACCTTCGCGACAGTATCACATGCAAAGGGAGATAATAACTTTCAAAGTTCAGCCTTCCGAGATTGACATTGATGTCGATATGCTTCCAACAGGCTTCCACTAAAATTTCATCAAATTCCGGCTACTTACTATTTTTAGTAAGCGTGAAATTTGGAACATTTCCTTGACACTTTCGGAGTTTTTACAGTCACACTGCATTCATAACACATCAAGTAGCTCACTGGCAAAATTTGAGCCAGAACGAACAACTTGCTATTTTTAGCAGTTCAGCTTCCAGAGCAAATTTTAGGGTTTATACACAAGATTTTTCGACGCATGTCTGGAGATTCCTTCTGGGTTTTTCGAGACCTTCGCGACAGTATCACATGCAAAGGGAGATAATAACTTTCAATGTTCAACCTTCCGAGGCTATTTTTAGGGTTTGCATGTTAGGGTTTCCTTTGCATGTCTGCATATTCTTTATGGGTTTTTCGAGAGCTTCGTAGTGATGTGACATGCAAACGACGATTATCACTCATTCAAGAACTTGCTATTTTTAGCAGGTGCATCCCGGCAGCCGCCTCGCAGTACTTCAGAATCACGAACTGATCGCAATGCAACAAAAACAAGAACAAACAAAGAACATTTGATATGCATGCAAGATAGATTAGGGTTTCCAGCTTCGGGGCCCGAAAAGAGGGGTAAAAGGCCAGAATTTTTGAAAACCGGTGTAAACCACCACGATCAGTATCTTTCAAGCTATTTGTTGATAAAATTTGAGGGCAAATGGAGCACTTACTATTTATAGTAAGTCATTTTAGAAAAAAGCCTAAAAATAGAAAGTCAGCAACAGGCGCCGATGTTAGCAGGCAGGTCACATGGTGAGGAGTGCGTCATTCAAATTTCAAATCAAACAGAGTTGTGGAGGTATAAAAAAAAAGCAATTACTATAAATAGAAAACCACCTTCAGAAATATTCTATTTTTAGCAAGTCAGCTCAGGATGGCAGTGTGAATAGGTTGACAAGGTCATAAGTCTCCTATGTTTAAAATTTCGAAACAATCCGAGCTTCAGAAGTATGAAAATCATGGGACTTACTATAAATAGCAGGGCACGGAGAAGCTGGCAGAAGGAAAGAAAAATCCTAAGGCTAGAGATGAAAGTTTTTATTTTGAGTTTGAGCTTCATCCAGTACCACCCTGAATATGCGCCCAGCTTGCCTTCAAGATGATTGAAAAATATTTTAAGTGTTGAAAATCCACCTGCTACCTCCAAATGCGCCCTCAAGGATGAAGAGACATAAAAATTTTCTAAGTCTAAAAGATATCCTCTAGCACAGGTGAAATGCGCCCACTCCAACAGGAAAATTTGAAAAATTTTCTAAGGCAAAAGTTCATCCTGCTCCTATGGAAAAATGCGCCCTCATGCAAGGTCTCATGTTTGAAATTTTTTCTAAGTATAAAACTTCATCCACCTCCTATGGCAAAATGCGCCCTCCTCACAAGCTGAGCATGGAAAAGTTTCTAAGTATGAAGTTTCCTCCACCTCCTATGGCAAAATGCGCCCAAAAGAGGCCATGTGAAGACAAAACAAAGAAAGTCAAGAGTCAACAAAGCAAGATGGCGTTTGAAAAGTTTATCCTCCATGCATGCTCAAATGTGCCCAAGTGAAGGCATGTAAAGACAAAAATGAGGGAGATGAAAGGTCACAAGAAGGCGTGGTAAATGTCATTTCTCCTACACATGTGATATGCGCCATGCAAAAGGTGGGTGTAGAGTGAAACGTGGTAAAGTTAATGAGTGAAAATAACTATGGCATTGAAGTGTGAAGTATTCTCTCATGAAGTATGGGATGCGCCTAGACTAGAGGGATGATATTGCTAAGTGATGAACAATAAGGGAAGGCGTTAGAAATGTTATCCTTCCTCAAGTGTGATATACACCCAAGTGTGTAAGGTGGAGATTTGAACAAAAATATTGCTAGACAAGTTGAATATTCCTCATGAAGAGCCAAATGCGCCCAAGGCATAAGGTGATGCTAGGCGTTGAAAGTTAAAATGTCCTCCTCAAACATAAAATGCGCCGAAGGGGAGATTAAAGTTTACTAGGCGTTGGAATTTTTAAATGAAAATGTCCTTCATGGTATAATATGCGCCCAAGGTAATGGAAATAATTTTTTCTAAGTGAGTTGATGTAATGAAATTTTCCTCACATGCAAGGTGAACAAAGTTGAATAAAATTTCCTAAGGCAAAATTTTCTAAAATACAAGGTGATTCAAAATTTTTCTAGGCACAAGTATTTTCTTCCTTAAGAAAATACGCCTAGACTTTGAAGGTGATGAATTTTCATTTTTTTTTGAAGCACGGATGAAGTTGCTAGTGGAAAAGTCAGTGAGTGCCAATATTGCAGTAACAATGAGATTTTCAAGTTAGAACAAAGAAATGTTCATAGATGAAGAACTGGATTAAATTTGTTAAAAATTATTTTTCCAAGGTTCAAAATTCAAGAAAAATTAAATGAACCCGTTCGTTGTACACCCATGAATTCGACAAATTCTGAAGAAAATTTTCTTCTGGGTATTGAAGATCTTCGATGAGAAGTTGATTTTAAGGTCTTCCACAACTTGCCAAGGATTCCGAGGTGGGGATTTTAAATGGGCACCAAGTTGATGAATTTCCTAAGTAAAAGTTTGAACAAAAATTTCTAAGGCAAGAAAGGAAACGATGTTGAAATAGGTCGCCTTGGCGGATAAATTTGAAATTGGGCACCTGGATAATTTTTGATGAAAGCATTTTTCTCAAGCCTGAGTCGGATGAAATATCAGAATGAAGTATGCTGAGCAGAATGCAAAATAGGTTGAAAATTTGGCCAAGGCATGAAGAATTTGAACGCAAAGTTGGCTGGTGAAAGATGAACCCTTGGAAGTTAAAGCGTGAAAATCGTGGTAAGTAAGGTGAATTTATATTATGAAGTGTTCTAATACTCTTCCCCTTGCTTGTTTTGCAGGAGGAACGTCGAGACCAAACGGTGATGACTTAGGAAGATGAAGCAAGTACTCCACGATTACATTTCAACGTCGAAGGAAGAAAAGTTGCGAAAAATGGCTAAGTGTTGAGACTTAGTATAACTCAAGTGACAAAGAAGAAGTTGAAGAGCAACGTCAAGAAGAAGATCAAGAACAGTGTGAACGCGTCTACAAACAAGAATCTTGTAGAAGATGGCGGCCATTAATTGCTCATTTATTGCCCCTCTCCATTATGGCGGTTTTTAGGGAGAATCTTGTTTAGGGCTGAGGTGGCACAATCTGGGCCATCCAGTCGATTGTAATCTGAGCCGTCTGTTAGACTTGGCCATCTATAGAAGGGGGAGTCCCCCTCATTTGTACCTCATTAGAATTAGATCAGAGTTAGGATAGCAGAGGAGTAGAGAGAAATTGATAGAGTAGAAAGTAGAATAGTTGTTAGTATAGTTTAGATTGAAGAGGAAGGAAAGTCTTCCCATTGAATACATTGTAAGAAGTTGTCATGAATGCTTTCATAATAAAAGAATTTTCATTGATGGTGATTTCTTCTTTGTTATGAGTAGTTGTTGAGGCTTTTTCGTCCTTCCAATTCACGTAGTATCTTGAAGTAGCTTAAAGTAAAGTAGATTTCATTTTATGCAAGTACTTAGTGATTGTGGAATGTGGTGCTCGATTTGAACAAGACTTCGCTTGTCCATACCACTAGTTGGCTTGCTGACGGTGGGTTGGCCCTGCGTGGTCAACTGGATTTACTTCTCAAACTTAACTTCGATTGTGATTCACGTGTTTGTATGCATCGTCTTGATGGTACTTGCATGTCGAGTTATAATTTGAACACCTTTCGCCACTCCTCTGATGATTGCACCAGTTTTGTGGAAGCTATCCGAAGCGAGGCAAAGCAAGGCCCGGTTGAAGTCCGTAAGAATTGATCGCCATGTCCCACGCCTTAGAGTAGAACATAAACTTCTTAGGCCCTACACTCATTTAATTTCAGTCCATTTCTGGTTAGGATTAGGAAACTTGTGCTCACTTGCCAAATCATTTGAATTACACGAAAGTCCTTAGTCCACTGTCTGCTGTCAACTGTCGAACAATTGTGTAAGTCCCCTTGAAATACTAGCAAAATCACATCAAGTCAACTGAGACTATTCACATTGAAGGAACCTTGGAGTTAAATGTATGATCTATCTCGCAATCTTAGCATGCAAGAAACTTTGTTCAAGAGAGGATAGAGTAGCTGGTGACTTTATTCTATGTTGGTGTAGTCGCAAAAACCACGTCAACAAAACTTTTCATGCCACCATGGGTGGAGACCGCTGTAGAATTGAACCGAGCTCCTGCAAGGAGTTTCAGAATAATACTGTTGTGTGGGAGCATTTGGAGTTGGGCGAGGTGACACAATACATGCAGAGAATTCAAGGCCTAGATCCTGATGCTACTGAGTTCTTTGTGAAAGGTTGGAATGGAAGGACTCTACGTTATAAGGGCGTGGAGTTTAAAATTGATGAGTAGTTTATAGCGGAGGTAACTGGTCTATTAGTTTCTGGGAGGAAATTCTACAAAGATAGGGGTGCTTCCAGGAAAGCCTTTGTGAATTTTTTCAAATTTGATGAGACGAAAAAGCTCTGGGAAATTGGGATTGGTGGCTACACCTGTAAGTCTCTGAAGCCGTTATGGAGGGATCTCGTGCTAGTTATTATGCACTATTTCACGCTTGAAGGTAGATTCTTTGTTGTGTATAGTTACCATTTCATGCTTTTAAATCACTTTCGCCACAAGGTGTTGGTCTCCTTCCCTTTTTACCTTTTACTTTCTATGAAGAAGAGTATAGAAGATCATCGAAAAAACCCTAAGAAGGTGATTTTGCATGAAGGTCTTACGAGTCTTTTGTTTGCTCATATTAAGCTTAAGTTAATTTCGGTTTCACCTAAAACTCCTGGTAAGAAGGGGGTTAAAAATTCTGGATATGATATTGTAGACTTTGCTGCAGAATGGGAAGGTAGTTTCGAGGAAGAAGTTGTTGATGCTGATCGCTTGGGGGTTTTTCATGAGGAAAGGATTTCCTCTTTGGAAATGATTGTCAATAAAATGTTAGAGGATAGAGTTGCGAGTATTGAGGATAGAATCAGCAAGATGTGGGAGGATTTGAAAACATTGGTTAATATCAACAATAATTCTTTGGAGACCACTGCTAAGGGTCTTTCTGTTTTAACTTTTAAACGAGAAAGCTCTGAATTGGATTGGTAAACCTTTTGAATTGGGTGAGTTGGAGAAAGTTATTGATGAGGTTAATTGCTCGAACCAAGTGGAGAAAGCTGAGGATTCTGCTCCAGTGTTGGAAAAGGATGTGCAGGTTGGTCCGTGTCTTAGGACTAAGAGTAAGACTAAAAAGAGGGTTGTTTCTGTTGATGAGCTTAAAGATGTTGTGGATATGCATGAGGAGGTCATTAAGGAGAATATGGCCTTGGTGAATGTCTTGGATAAATTGTTGTAGTTGACGCTTTCCTTTTTGCTAGTTCAGCCTGGATGCTGATTTTTTTGTTGTTTGTGTGCTGACGGTTTGCTAATGTTTTATTTGTTGTCAGCTTCTGGTCTTTTGGGCTGCTGGTTTTAGTTGCTTAGTTTCTTTTGCAGCTTGTCGTCTTTGTAAAGGGTTTCAGGGCCCCTTCACAACTTGATTTTCCTTATCAAAAACATTTGTGGCAATGCGATTCAAAAAACTAAAACAACCTAAGACACAATGATCAATCAATCTCAAGATGAACATCCACATGAATTTGCAACTAAACATTATCTAGTGAGTGTGTGTGAGTTCTCAAATTCACAGTGTTTTTGACATCCTTCGTCCAAGAGGGACATCCACTTCATTAAACCAACAAGGTAGTTAGTACAACAATTGTATTATCAAAACATAATATGAACATTCACTAATCATCATAATGATAATATATACACATTTATATCTTTCAAAAACAATATCTAACTAATACCGTCCTTGTCTTTATGTAATAAAGCAAAGCAATCATAGTATAAATATTTTTAAAACAAATTTTTAACATCATAATTTAGAGCACATCACAAAGTAAAGCATAAATAGCTTGGTCCAAAAACAAGGTGTGACACTTATGAACTTGGCTCAAATCTAATCACCATTTTCTTAGTTGATATTATGTTCTTAGTGTAGTGTTTAAGGAAGAGGGAAAGGAAAATGTGCTGGTACAAAATCAATTATCCACAAAAGTTGCAGAAGATAAACAAGTTCCTCACAGAATTAGTCACCAACAGTCAAAAAGTCTTAATACTTTTGGAAAAGCCCATCAAATGTTAAAAAGGCATCTAGTCTGCAGATGAATGTAGATCCTGCAAGTGAGATAAATAAGCATAAAACAAGAAATACACACCTTAATAGCCATTGATAAAGTCAGAGACACATATAAATAATACAATACTGCCAAAGCATTCATTGCAGAAGATAAATAAACATTTTGTCTTCTGTAATGACACTGTAGTCATCTTAAAGAAAATTATATCTCGTGGCTAGATTTGAAACCCATACAAAGTTCATCTCAAATATAAAGGTTTCATTTATATCTATAAGAAATCTCTTGGATCAGTAACAAATCCAGTGAGAGCTGATGCTGCCGCTGTGTATGGAGAAGCCAAATAGATTTGACCCTCCTTATGACCCATTCTCCCAGGAAAGTTGCGATTTGTAGTGGAAACAGTAACCTGTGGAAAAGTATCATTAAAAATAGTTAGCATGCTCCAAAAATAAGACCCTTCAAATCAGGTAGACATTTCAAGAGTACAAAGGAAAACTAGAAAATTGAATTCAACAATGAGAACATAACAAACACAAAAAAATTATTCTGCTTTTAACTAATTTGAGGGCTTTGTTGCCCTTAAACAGAAATAACCAGTCATTAAGAAAAAGATGAGAGAATTTGTCGTCTGGATTTTAACAATGGATGATGTAATACAATAACACTGTCCAATAGAAATCCAAATTTGTGTATCCACAGGAACACTTATTTAATTTTTCTATGTTTTCTCCCTATCAATGGACTACGAAATCCAGATATTAACTGCAGATGTGGTATGCCGTTTGTATCCCCATATTTATTCAAGTTACAAGTGAGTAGATTGTCTTCATCTATTTTAGGCAACAAGGTAGGACAAATAATGTAAATAACTATATTTTGCATCAAGCACTTTCTTGGTCGACATTACAGCCTACTAGCCCATGCCAGATTAGTGTGGAATCCAACTCAACAGTTCTATCATGCATAGTTGCAGAAATTGGTAAAAAGTCACAATAAATTGCTATTAATCAGTAGTCTATTCTGCTTCCAATTTTTTTGCCAAAAAATCTCCAGTTTTTGAATTAATTGGTCAAGTTGATTTTTTGGTAAATGAAGTGCAATTAAATCATGCTGCATTTTTCTTAATTCAATTTCTGGGTCATTTTCTCATTTCTGCAGCACTTATTCCAAGGCAATTTCAAACAAAAGTTGACAATTTGAACACATTTCAGGGAGCAATTATTGAAAATGGTAGATCGTACAAAATTCTAGATTACACCATGATTGTAAGAGAACATTAAAAAATATTATACTGATTTCATGGGATATATTTTATATTGTTTGCATTGGCTTTATAAAAGCCTCTTCCCATCAACCACCCTTCATCTACCTCAAGGGAAATTCCGGCACACTACCACACCCAACAACATAATACTAGCAACATTATTAAATATTAACAAAAATGAACATATGATTATTTTATTTATAAACTATACTAACTACAGATGTAATAGTAATTCCAACAGCAACATCACATTCAATCAGATCAACATTACTAAATTTTAACAAAACAAACACGACTATTTTATTTATAAACTATACTAACCTAATACTAACTATAGATGTAATATTAATTCCCATCACATTCAATCAGATCAAATCTACTTGAAAGAGCTTTTAATTTTTTTTAATTTATTAATCCATTTTAATCCTTACTTTACTACACCCTAACCCTAATCCTAGACCCTAATTTTTTTCCAAAGTTTGGGTTAAGGTTGAGATTTAATTAAATTGTATGCTCCAAGCCTAACCTTAAACCTTGAATTTTTTTAGGATTTAGAGCAAGGAACTTTTTATGCTTTTGAGCACCCTAACCCTAACCCAAAACAATAATTAAGATTTAAGATTAGAAATAGATTTTCTTTATGCTGTAGTGCACTCTAAATCTAAACCTTGAATTTTTTTAGTTTAGCTTAAGGATTTTTTATTCAACCCCAACCTTGCACCCTAATTTTTTTTAAAGGTATAGGGTTAGGTGTAACGTGCCAACCCTTCAATGCAGTAAAAATTTCTAAATTTACATCATACGAGTAAATAAACGTGCTAACAAGTCATTGCAATAAAAAAATTCTTTCTTTTATTGAAAATATACGAACAAGATGTCATATCATATTACAATAAAGATTCCACTTCATTCAATAACTTCACAAGTACACGTAACGAGAATACATACCTTTACATACATAGCTCCAATGAGCTTTGGAACAAATAGCTGTAAGACGGTCCAAGAATCCGTCCTTTCAAATCTTGGTTCTTCTGTCGCCTGCTATGGAGGAGAAGCATTACTCAGGCACTTTTCCGCCAACCACAGACTCATAATGCGGTTCCCTATACATCTACCATTTGATAGATGGCCCTTCCCTTCGACGAAGAGATTGGTAGAGTAATCGATAACGACAACTAATTGGGCATTGTGCTGTGTCCTACATAACTAGAACCTATGCAATCCAACAATCTCGAACTAGCATGTAATACGGGATCACGGTGAACTGACAATGTAGTCTCAAGTATCACACAACTAAGTGGAGTCTCGTACATTGCACTACTTTGATCAAAGAGTTCTCATTCAAAATTTAGAATGAAGTCATCTATCACATACACTATTCAGGGCCGATTTGACTTAAGGCTATCTTCAGTTACGCGTAGGTATTGTCCTTCAATGGATAAATCCGTCATCCCAGACTAACCTACAACATACTAACCTACTAGTAATTAAACTATTTAGCAAGTAAGTACACAAGCCCGCTCCCATGCTTATCCTAGGAGTAACACAAGCTTTTCGAGTTAATTTAATAACTTAGCTGGGTGTATCTCAAGTGACTCTTGCATTCAATCAAGCCTAGTATATAATAACTAAGTTATAAACCATATTCTTATTATGGAGTAAATACAAACACAATGGCATCCCATGTCCAAACATATCTAGTATAATTAAATACCTATGTTGTACCACATGTAACATAATTAAATACCTATGTCAAGCAACCTCTTCGACATATCTAGTATAGTTAAACACTTGTGTCAAGCAATCTCTCTTATCATGGAGTACTCAGAAACACAATTAAACAACCTAAAAGCTTCAATTCTCCTTTTTCAAAATAATATTAAATACTTCTATTGCTCAAACAGAAAAAACATTTCATGCTACATAGGAAAACACGTCAATTCCAAGTAAATAATAATAAGAAGAAAACCCCATGCTTGTTATCACTTATCCCAGATAATGAAGATAGTGCAGCCTTCACCAACAGTAGCTCAGCTTGATTTAGCTTCCCAACACAACTTCCTCTTCTCTCTTGTTGATAGCACACTTCCCTCAGATAATGAGACAATTATTCCTCACAAAATTTCACTCTTTTATCACTTAGAAATTAGATAATAATAATTGGTAAAACTCCGATATAATAAACAGCAGAGGGCGTATACTCTTGGTATGATACATCCCTTTCAATGGAAATAATGATCAAACAGAATACAAAAATGTGGAAGATTATGAATGGTTTGCAAATAATGGCTACACAAGAATGGTAAGCACAAGCAATAAGATAATGTGTTGTAAGAGAGTTGGTGCGACTATTTATAGAGCAGCCAACCTCCATAATTCCTATTGTTTTGGCATGTGAAACGACATCACTCCTTTTCTGAATTATTCAGATTGGAGGTGGCGATAGTTCAAGCTTGTACTCAGCAAAAAGCATGATGAATCAACTTGCCATTTGCCAAAATTCAGAAAGACTATTTCAAATGCACATGGGAAATTTGTAATTTTCTGCTAAATCAACACCTACAGGAAAATGATAACAAAGGTGGTGCCAAACTGGTTAAATGGCGCAATTTCCAGGTGAAAGGAAAAAGTCAATTACACTTTATCAACACATAACTTGCATCGACTATTTTCTGGGTTGAGTCGACTGGAAACAATAACTATATTGGACTTGGTCTCTGCTTCCATAATTTTTGATATCGACTTAGTCAAAGCCACAAAATTTAAGGCGTATTTCATTGTTTCATCCCTGCGTATTCCATAGCTGGTGATGTGTGATTAATTCTTAGAACCGTGTATAACTCAAAGTCGAGTTTCATCACTATAAACTATATTGACATATTTAAGCCAGAGTTTAAATACGTCAAAGGAAATCTACATTAAATCAACTCCTTTATTAAATCAGAAATAATTCGATTTCCAATGTATAAAATCATTTGTAATTTATATGTTATATATATATATTTGTTAAATAAATATATATCATAAGCCAGTCAGCATACATCCGAGATATATATATATATATATAAGCGTAAAGACAAAATAATTATAATAAACATAATATACAGGATGTGTGCATATATATATATATATATACGTATACTTGTATATACCTCTATGTACACGTATGTGTAGGTATACCATATCGATGCATCCGTATGAGCATATCCATTTGCCAACGTACGCTTGTATCGATATGCATATACATATGGACACATGTAAATACTATACATGTATGTAGGAACCCCAACCAGTTCTGCTCCGAAAACTTAGTTTTGACCTCTCGACATTTCATCAAATGGTTGGCATGTAATGTCTCTGAATTCTGATTTAATGATGACTGATGCAATTTTCTGAGTTGTAGTGTTTGAGTTTTGAGTTGTTTAAGATGCAATTACACATACCAAATGATTGAAAGTAGAACAAACAACTTTGCATTCATAAAATTGATAAGCCAACACCAAAATATGCCTTTCTCAATCTATATCAGGTCTGATGTAAAGTATATCAGACTGATGTAACAATATTAAACCTCTTCAATTCAATACAAGGGGTGTCTATATAATGAGGAACATACCCGGGTGATAATCACAACTAATTGCATGTTAGGAACTTAACACAATAGGTCTGGAAATGTATTAGCAACAACCTGGAATGAGACTGGAAATGATGGCAAAAAATATTACTGTAGCAGCACTGTAGCACAGGTACTATTCACGTCACTATAGCAGTAAATCAATAACTTCTGATTTTTTCTTCTCCAATGATGGTTATTTCAACAATCTAAAATATGCTCTTCAACCCCTCGTAAACTTCTGAATCTTTCACCAATGAAGCTCAGTATTGACTACTCGATGCAGCCAAATCTCATAGGGAAATCCTTTGGAACATCTTTCACAACCTCAAGTATGCACAATCAATGAGAGTTTTCGTTCTCAATGATCAATGATTGTAGAAATTGTAGAAACCCTAGGTTTCTTCCTCTCCATAGCGAAAACACTTTAAAAGTCAAATATCAAATTCTTGGATGAATCCATAATAGCTTGGTTGATCGCTTTATATAATTTTTCTCCAAGAAGAGATTGGCCCTCTAGAAGATTCTTTTCAATCATTTAATAATAATATTAAATGTGCATTTAATAACTTTATAATAATTCCTCAAAGTGGGTGACCAATTTAATTATTCATTAAATGCACTTTAAGTCATTAAATGGACCCTTTAGACATAAAGTTATAATATAACTTTATAATATACTTTTAATGATTAATTATTATTAAAGTCACCTTTAATAATAATTAAATAATATAACTTGCACATTAATCCTTATTTTGCCAGGCCAACTAAAAACTAAGATCAACATTGAACTCGCCACATGTCCAGGTGCCTTACTATAAATAGAAACACTGGACTCTCATGACATGCTGACTTACTATAAATAGTAAGTGTGTGAAATTGAGTCTTGAATCATGTTGATGTGATTTTTGTGACCTCACCAACCAGGTAGAACAAAGTTTCCAAATGGATACCCTATTCTCTCTTGAACAAAGTATTTGGCGTGCTAAGATTGCGAGTGAGATCATGCCTTCAACTCCAAGGTTCTTTAAATGCGAATAGGCTCAGTTTGGTTGATGTGTATATGCTGTGTACTCACGAGGGGACTTACGTAGTTGTTCAAAATGAGTGTAGTAACGACCAATTTGTGCTTTAAAGGGGATTTTGCGCGAATGATTTGGCTTTAGCGTGCAAGTTTCCTAAAACTAACCAAGATTATGCGGAATTGAATGGTTGCAGAGATTTCTAAAATCTAAATTCTAATCTAAATGCAAATGGGTGTTACGCTCAACATAAATGAATTTCGACAAACATTGTTTAGCCTCCTGTTGGACAGCGTCAACAAAGTAAGTGCAATCTTCAAAGGGTGAAAATGATGTTCAAATCACGATTCAATAGAGCAACTACCATCACAACGATGCATAACTACCTATGAACCTTGATCGAAGTTAAGAATAAAAAGTCCAGTTGACCACACAGGACGTGCTTACCATCAGCAAGAACGTTAGTGGTATGGATAAAAGAAATTCACTTATATCAAGCATAAACATCCATGTCTAACTACAAGCATGAAATTAAGTTCCTAATTGAAGTCAAAGGAATAAGAAACCTCATGAACTATTCGAAACAAAGTTGGAATTCACCATCAATGAAATGCTTTATTAAGAATAGCCTTTTGTGACAATCTCTTACAAAATTCTCAAAGGGAGAATTCCCCTTCTTCTTCAACAATGCAAATGAGAAACTACTCTAACTTAAAAGCTTCTACTCTCTATTCTGCTTCAACAATATCTCTCTATTCTCTGATTCTATGACTACTATTGTACAAATGAGGGGGACTCCCCCTTATATAGCTGGCCTGTTTGAATCGACGGCCCAGATCAAATTACAATGGAGGGCTCAGATTGAGCCACCTCAGCCCTAGACGAGTTTGCCCTAAAAACCGCCAGAAGGTGGAGTGGCGTCATAAATGCTCTTAAAAATAGCAGATTCCTCCTTTGACCAGTATGAGCAATTAATGCCCACTAACCTTCTAGAAGATTCTCGTCCATGACCCGGATTCCTTTGCTCTTCTCTCTGACCGCGTACGCTATGAATCGCGCCAGCACTGCGTCTACCTCTTCTTCAAAAATTGATGGAGTGAGATTCAGCTGATACTCCAAGATGGCGACCATTTGTTCATGCTTCTCGCAAGATTTTCCCCAAGTCTCGATGGAATCCTGCGTGCTCTGAATGATTGTTGAAAACATGGAGATGTTTTCAAAATCCAACTGGGAAAATGTCCTCATCTCTGAAAAGAATGGCTGCAATCTTGCCCTTAGTCCTTCTGCATCTACCTGCTCATTAGTGAGCCTTCTTGCGAATACTGACTCTAAAGTGTTGAGAATACTCTCACGAATATTCCTCATGGCCTTTTTGATCCTGGAGGACTCCATTGCCGCCGTGTCAAAGAAACTCTTTCCTGTGAATGCTGCTGAATCCCATCCACGGAAATCATATCTATCACCCGCTTGAATTACCCCTTCACTCACCAGAGTTTGCGTGGGAACACGCATCAAAACAGCAAGACGTGGGATAGTATTGTCTTGAAAGATGTGGGTATCTCCCCAAGCCTGCTCAACATTATCCAAACGTGAAAGAATACCGGAAGCATTTTGGAATGCTGAGACGAGATCCGCCATGAACTTTTCTGCCTCAGCACGGACACCATTCACCCACTTATCTCCTTCTCGTACAGCCCTCTTCACTTCTTCCAAGCCGCTGATCGGCTCACGTGGCACCTCTGGTGGAAGCTCCGCTGCTGGATTACCTTGAGCAACAGGATGTGCGAGATTTTGCACATACTCAACCAACGCTCTGTGCTCTTTCTTCAACCTTTTATACTTTCCTTCTTTCTTTACCAGCCTATCTTTTAATGCCTGAAACGAACTTTCCGCTTCCTCCACCACCTGTGCTCCTGAAGGGCGTCCCAACTCAATTGTGGTGATTGTGTACTTCTCCGGCATTGCATCACTCAAATCGTGATCTTCTCTTGGGGCAGCGATATGAAGGCTACGGGAACCTGCCTCATTTGTTTCCATCCTTGTATATTTTCTCGCCCTCTTCCGCTTTGGCGACTTGCTTGTTCTATTTAAGAGTTCTTCCATTTCAATCGCTAGGTTGGCGTCATCATCCTGGTCCCTTCTGATCGCCTGTGAAAGCCAATTTCGCTGAATATCATAAACAATCAGAGGCTGCTCCTCAGTTGCTTCCACTTCTCGAACTTCTTCCCGAGCAGTATTTGGTGGAGGCTCGATTATCTCGACCTCTTGATCACTTCCCTCATGTGTCCCAGCATCTTCTTCTCCGAAGGAAAAGTCGAAGTGGGTGTCCATATCTGTTTCTTCCCCTTCATCTCGCTTATCGGCACCTTCAGGATCATTCACACTCTGGGTATCTACTTCTTTTGGCATAGGCTGGTTGACTTCTCCAACCTCCGGTTCTTCATTTCTCAGAGCTCTCTGACTAGCAAACAACGAAACTTCACGCCTACTGGAGGCATGAGATACCAGCTGAGTGGACGTTGTATCCTTTGACCCTTGCGGCTCTGGCTGAACGGGCTCCCTTCTTTTCGGTTCTGGACCTCGTGTGAGTTGCTTCTTCCTCTTGGCTACCACCGGCGATCTTCTATCACCCATGAGGTCATACGTGAGGGCGACTGACCTTCTTCTTAACCTGTTAACACGCTCATCCACCCAAGCCCTCGTGAATGTCATGACTGGGATAGACAGAGTGTCTAGATCCACAATCTCTAGTTCGGCCCAATCTATTGGTGGCATCAGAGCGTTCTTCACCGTTTCATAATCTGGATGGGTGACCCTAGTATCCTCCTCAAGTTGATCCGGCACCTTAATCACCTCACACTCCCTGATTAGCTTTAGAGGCAGCCTCGAAAACATCCTTCTCCTGATTTCATCCTCGCTTCCAGCATTCGCCCAAAAGTCCTCCAGGTGAGCCTTGTGTTTGTATTCTTCTCCTTGAACCGTTCCAATCATTCCCTTAGGATCAAAATTTTGTCGACTCGTGTGAAGAGTCAGCTTGTAGAATTTTAGCTCATCCTCGGCCTCTTTGGCTGCTTGTAAAGTTGGGCATTCCTCAAGTGAATTTCCCAACACAATGGGAAAATGAAGACCTCCCTTCTTCTTTCGCCTTATAATCTTGTCGTAGGCCACCAGTTGCCTAGACAACTCGAGTAATATCATTCTATTAGTTGGATACCTAGGCAGCTTGTAAACATATGAATCATAACCCGGAAGCCTCAGATAGGTGAACTTCGGGAATTGGACGAACCAACACCCATATTCTTCGATGAGCATCTGAGCTTCCTCGGATATTCTCTGTTGTAGCCTTTGCTGAAGGGTTCTCGTGATGTACGTAGTAAAGGCATCATTCACCCTCTGAAAGTCACCAGTGTGAGTAAGATGCAACTGTCTGCACGACTGGTGGATCTTGAATTGATTATAGCCGCAGCCAATTGGCTCTTGGTACGCCAATCCCCTGTACTTGGTCATTCGAGCCAACATGTAAATGACGTATGAGCTCATATAAAACGTTTTTGTTCTTCTGAGGCTCCGGAACTGCTCATCGATGTTATCACTTATCATCTTCGCCCAGTTCACTTGCTCATCCCCTTCGAGCACCACACTGATGTAAAAGAACATCCATGGCTCGAATATGAATGACTGCGGGCTACCATTGACTCTGCTGAGCAACATAATGATGTCGCAATATTCTTGCTTCAGCTCCTCTGAGATTATTTGTTTCGGTAGCCTGGCAGCAGGTGGCTTTGGCTTGCGCATCCATGAGGTGTTTATTCTTTTCATGCACTTCTCGAAGGTTGTGGCGTACATCTTATCTGCCTTGGCCTTGGACTTATACAACATGTTTTCCGTGGCGAGGATTCCAAACGCCTCGCCGATTGCATCTGGAGCGAAATTAGCCATGATCAAACCATCGGGGGAGGTGATAATCCGATCCTCAGAATTGTAGCAGTTGGCGCACTCCATGATCAATTCGGGACAACGGACCGCCGGTTGGAAGCCTGCTGCATTATACAACCTGCTCTTCACAATATTCCGTGATGCATCTGTCGGAAGGTTGCCACCCTGCCCATACATTCTGCGTATGAATGCCTCGAGGTTGAATGGTCCGAGATTGGTGTCCGTCAGATTTCCATGCTTTGAAATGATATTTGATTCCGGGATGAAAGACTTCTTTAGACTCTTGATTTTCGCCTGCCTGGAGGCGTTCTCCTTAACAGCTTCATTGTTTGCAGCCTTAGTCCCAGCCTTGCTAGTTCCAGCAGCGTCAGCCATCTGCAAAACAAAAGCGAATATTACTCCATCAACTTTTTAAAACAAAAATCACGTGAGGCGGCTGGCGGTTGGAGTTGGCTGCAAAAATAAATACAAGTTAGTAGCGTTAGCAGCCAACTTTGACTTCTCAAAAATTAAACTTCAACCTCCAGCAACTCGCAGCCAAAAGAAATAACTTAACTCCATCAATCTTAACTTCGAAAAAGCGTGTTGAGTCTCAGTAAATTTTAAAATCAGCAATTTCGAATTAAAATCAGCAAGCCTTTGAATTAAATTACCAAGTTTGAAATCAACTCTTCGACAGTTATACATCAGCAACTTCGAAGAAAATAAATCCAAGAGTTTTTAAACGAGCAAGTTAAAATTCGCAAGCTTTAACAATTAAAAATCAACTTTTCGGAAGTTATAAATCAGCAACTTCGAAAAGCAATCGAAAATCAGCACTTCGCAAATTATAAAACAGCAATTTCGAAGGCTTTACAATTTAAATCTAATTCGATTCGAACACTCAGCAATTTCAAACAACTTCGAAAAAAATTAAAGCTCAAGCAACTTTGCATTCAAACAATCTCAGCATTTTAACTCTCAGCATAAATAAACGATTTCAGCATTTCAACTTTTAACTTCAAAGCATTTTCGACTTTCAGCAAAATAAAAAGTTTCAGCAACTTCGAATACATACCTCAACAACGTGAAGAAATAAAAATGCTAAACCCTTTTACTTCGAAGCACTTCGCAACTTGCAACTTCGAATCTCAGCAACTTCAAGAAACCAACTTTCAGCACTTTCAATCTCAAAAAAAAAAAAATCGAACTTTCAGCAACTTCTCGAATTAAATCTCACAACTCAACTTGCCAGCATAAATTTCAACTTCGAATCTTGTGAGATGAGAATGAAAATCCTCGGAGTTTTATAGCAAAAGGCTGGCGCTAATTTTAGCAGATGCCTTTTATTCCTTTCATCATGACTGACGCGTTTGCTAATTTTAAAAGGGAATATTCCAGTCGTCAGGCAGTTATTATGGCAATTTGCTATTCGGGGAGATTCTTTCCTCGATTTAAATTTAAAATTCCCTCCCGACTGCCAGTTACCTCCAGTGATTTCGAGAAAATCATTTTTACATCGATTTGAAGTTATCCTCGACTGCATTTTAAAATGGCACTTTTAATTTATTAAAAATTTAATTTAATTGCCATTTTAATTTATTTCTTCAACGTATTTTAAATATTCGATGTCAACTGCCAAAACTGGCTAGGCGTAATTTTATTTTCCGTCCGTAATTAACTTCCAAAACAAATTCCCCTTGCTAAATCGTCCGAAATTTTAAAATTGCATGGGTCAAAATCGAAGGGGGAATTTAATATTAGACTTAGGAAAATAATTAAATTAATTAATTAAATTAATTTCTCCGTCTTGCTAAGAGAAATTTTAATTTCTTCCAAACGCCTTTCAATTTAATCGTGCTGAGGGAAAATTTAATCTCCATTTGATTCCCTTCAAACGCCTTTAAATTTATTTTTTTGCTTTTTAGGCGCATATGACAAGCTTCATTTTGAACGCCCCTTTTAATTTCATTTCAAACTTGGGCGCATTTAATATATCGAGCTTCTAGTTTTGAACACTTAACAATTTTTTTATCCTTACCCATGGCGCAAATAGCATGTGTTACTTTCAAATTTGTTGTGTTTGAATAATCATGAGCCCAGGCGCATTTTAGCTATGGAGCTCTCAGTTTACCTTTTGGGCGCATTTAGATCATGGTACCTCCAGCTTTGATATGGGCGCATATGACATGGTCTCCTTCCAGTTTCAGGGGCGCGTATTAGATGATGAGCTTTCAGTTTCAACTCAGGCGCATATGAGAGGGGGAGTTTCCAGGCGCATATGGAGGTCTACACTTTCAGTTTTGATACTTAGCCATTTTCAATTTCCCACGCATTTTCCAGATTTATTACCAAGCGCGCACTTGAGGGGGCGTACTTCTAGTTTTGAAGTGAGGCACATTCTACACAAGGTGTTTTCAGCTTTCAGAGGGGGCGCATATGAGAGGTGGAGGTTTCAATTTAGGCTTAGGCGCATATAGCTAGGTCAACTTTCATTTCCAACACTTGGAATTTTCAAGGCTCACTTTATCCTCCCAAGGCGCATTTGACCACATCAACTTCCAGTTTGTGCCTAGGCGCATATGAGACCATCAACTTTTACTTTTAGCTTGAGGCGCATTTAGCACATCCTCCCAATTTGTGCCTAGGCGCATATGAGACCATCAACTTTTAATTCTTGACTTAGCCGTTTCCAACACTTAAACTTTTTAGCAACGCCTTTGCTCTCCAGGCGCATATCACCCCCTGTGGTCCCACTTTAATGACTTAGCCAAAATTTCAAACCCTCTTGGACTTGGGCGCAAATCAACCATCCAGCTTCCATTTTTGGTACTTAGTCAAATTTTTGAGATCCAGGTAGAGGCGCAAATCAACCATCCAACACTGGGCGCATATGACCCCTTGTAGTTCCATTTTTCAACATTTCAACATTTTCTTGCTAAATCAACTTGTAAGGGCGCATTTGGGCTAGTCTCCATTCATTTTGTGTCATGGGCGCATATGACCCCTTGAGCTTTTAATTTTGCCTTAGCCAATTTCAAGCCACCTCCAAGGGCGCATTTAAAGGTGACACTTTCAATCTCAACTTAGGCGCATTTGATAGGTGACGCTTTCAATTTCAACTCTGGGCGCATTTCACCTATCAAGGTTTCATTTTAGGTTGGGCGCATTTTACCACATCAACTCTCAGTTTGTCAAGAGGGGCGCATTTGACATGGTCAACATCCAGTTTTTATCCTAGGCGCATATGGCTATGTCTACGTTCATTTCAAATGCTTTAGAAAATTTTTCATTTTATCACCTTCATTGACCCAGGCGCATTTATCACATGGTATTTCCAATTTAAAACACTTAGAAAATTTTTCAACTGCTCCACATTACCTTGGGCGCATTTAAGGGGTCAAGCATTAAGTTAGGGGCGCATTTGAGTTTCTCAACTTTCACCTAGGGCGCATTTGGGACCATCAACTTCCAGTTTGTGCCTAGGCACATTTGGCATGGTCAACTTTCAGTTTTTTTACTTAGGGCGCATTTTGACCTTGCAACGTCAAGTTTTCCAGACTTAGTCATTTTTTTCAGTCTCTGTTCTGCCTTGAAAGCGAGTTTCACTACCGGACTCGAAATTTTATCCATTTTAGCAAATTTTACGCCCTCTGCCAGATTTAAGTTGATTTTCCTTGGTCAACCCTAATTTGCCCTGACTTTCTATTTTTAGAAAGTTCTTTGAATTTTGTGCCGTTGACTGGATTCTGACTCCGGAAAGCCTGATTTTCACCTTGCTCTGAATTTTGACTGACCTGGTGCTGCCAGTGCCCGATGCCTGTTTGTACTTACTATTTTTAGCAACCTGCTAAAAATAGAAACTGTTCAGAAAGTCTTCAAATTTTGCGTGTTGAATGCCCGAAACATGGTGATTGTGACTGGATGCTGCTTCTGCGTGAATGTCTGGTTCCGCCCTTGATTTTAGGAAACCCTAATTGACCTGCTAAAAATAGCAATTGTCTGATTCTTCATTCTCTGTAACTCTGTTTGCCTTGAAATTGCGCCAAGGACTCCTTATCACATGCTTGACTTGTGCTTGCTACGAGATTGGTGCTGACCGCCAATTATAGCTGCTCTGAAGTGACTTACTATTTATAGTAAGTGCCCGTTTCTGAGGCTTCCTTTGCTCGTTACTTTGAAATCTGGACAGTGTGCCGTCGTTGGTGAACTTGCCTGTGTATGCTGACGCCGAGATCAACTTTCTATTTATAGCCCTTGTCCAAAATGCCCTACTAAAAATAGCAGGTTCTCCGATTGCCTTCAAATTTTGCCAGCAGCTTCTCGGAAGGATGTCAATCATGATGGATACCTCAGTTTTGAACGTTTTGACCTCTGACTCCTCATTTTTAGTGCTGAAGCTCTAAACCCTAATTTTGTGCATGTTGCTCAGATGAGCTCCGTTTGACCTCGTTTCAGTTGTATGATGATCAGCTTGCATTTCTGAGGTGTTGAGTAGCTGCCCAAGTGACACCTGCTAAAAAAAAAGCGGCGGAAAAGTGGTGGCCTGCCGGATGATCTTGCATGTCATCTGCCGAAAAATCTCGGAAAAAAAACTTCGAGAAAAATCTCAAACATGCATGCACCTTGGCTAAAATAGTAAGTTTGAAAAGTGGTCGACTCCATTTGCATGTTACTTGTCATAGCTCACGGAAAACCCAGAAAGAAAATCGACATCGGCTGAAAATATCGCATGCAAACCCTAATATTGGCCTCCGAAGGCCGAATGCTGAAAGTCATCATCCTGCTTTGCATGTCATATCGTCGCGAAGGTCTCGAAAAACCCAGAAGGAATCTTCGGACATGCATCAGAAAATATAACATTAAGACCTTGAAATCTGCTCTGGAAGCTGTACTGCTAAAAATAGCAGGTTGTCTGTTTTTGCTCAAAATTTGTCAAAAGTGAACTTGAAGTGCCCGGAATGCAATGAAGTTACCAAAATGTGAAAATCCTAAGAAAATCAACCCTAAACTGACACTTACTAAAAATAGAAAGATGGCAGAATTTAGTGAAAATTTAGGGGTTACTTGCTGAAAACATCGTAATAACTCTGCTAGGCTCAAAAGCTAAATAATCAACTCAATTTGATCTCAACGTGACCTAAAAGATGTGAAACCCTAATTTCAAACTTGGTCGAATCTTACGTTCAAGCTTGCCGACGGGAGCGTCCCCAGAAAAGCAGATAGCGGAACAGAAGCAAAACGAGAGAGAAAGACAAAAACCAAAGCCAAAAGCCCAGAACGGAGCAAAAATTTAGGGGTCCCCATTTTAGATGGGGCGATGTGTGAAAAGGTCACAACAAATCACCAAACGAAGGCCAATCCTGAACCACCCAAAGCTTTGGAGAAGAAACCACTTTGATATCTACCAAACAAGACCTTCTAACCATTTGCATTAGCCTACGAGGGCCAATTAATAGGCTAATCTACCAAGAACTGGGATGAGCTAAAAAGGGGACATTACAGTCCACCCTCCTTGAAATTGCTTGTCCCTAAGCAATCTCAGCTGCCAAAAGAACATCTTTCCACCTAGAGCCCAAGGGAAGTGTTGTGTAATCTCCCTCATATCATCAACCAACTCTTGTAACACCAACAACTGAACAACTGACGAAACATGGTGAACCATATCAACCTCGACATTAGGTGTCACAGGAGTGTAATCCTCAAGAGGAAGCAACTCAAATTGCTGAAAAAGTTTGCTTCCCATATCTGCGCAAGGTGAGATGTCATACAAACTATCCAACACATGCGCATCAGAACTATGCATCTGACACAATTCATGTACATGAGGATCAAAAGTGAAACTGCAAGCAATCCACATCATGTATACACAACAATACTCCTCAATAAAACTTGACAGGAACCCTGACGCACTAGAAAGATCCCACAACACATTGAAGAGTGTTCAACAATATATTCCTAGATCCTAAATCCAGAATGGAAGTCTACCATGTCTGATATCCTCTGACTTCCTCTGCACAAAACTGATCTCAACTTCACCATGCCAGGAGTGGTGAAGCAATCCACTGGGACCCATCCGATACACAGTGCCAAGCCTGTCACTGCCAGGATCCCAATACAAACAAACCTCACATCGATCCGTCATGAAGTTATACGAATATATGAAAGTATTTGCAACACAACATCTCTCTATATCCTTTGCCAAACTCCCATGGATGTACTGACTAACCAAGCCACCATGCCCACTGCCACAACAACCTCCAGGAAGCCCTATCTCCCATTGAAACCGAGAAGTGGCAAAACTCTGTCAAGTATACACCAGCATGATGGTAATCCAACCTCTAATCCTGCAAGTAATCCCCTGCAAACAACTGAGTTGAGTACTTGCAGCCTCTAGTTTCATATTCTAAAGATGGTAACTCTGAGCACATAAATGATTTGCTTCCCTCGATTGCGCAAAGAGAATCATCATGCTCACAAGAATTGTGCATCGAATACAAATCATGTATAGGTGGATCAAAGGAAAAACTGTAAGCACTCCTCACCGTGTACACACTGTAAAACTCCTCTGTGAGCCCTGTTTGGAATCCCGATGCACTTGAAAGATCCCAAACACTGCGATTATCACCCAACTCTATACTAGTGTCAGGAGGGAGATCAGCATCTAACTCAAAGAGTGGATTATCATAAACCATTTCTGGCTTGGACTCAAATAAAGGATTATTCACAAACTGCATACCCACACCATGCTGATCTGAATCATCCATCTCCGAGTCCCAGGAGTAACGAGTAGAATCAAAACTCCTGTATTGTCTCATGCTCCTCCTCCTGAACAACCTTCTTCTCTCTCCTTGTGCCCTTCTCTCTACTGAGAAAGACAGAACACAAACTCCCATCAACATGCAAAACTTCAATGCTAATGTCAGGAGATTCCATAACATGATTATCTCCATGTGATTTATCTGTCACTTTATGATTTTGTAGAGCTAATGGACTGCTGTTCATAGAATTAGATTTGTTGTCATTCCTATCTGCAACGTGTTGGCGTTTAAATTCGCACCTCTGGAATGCGGATTTGAAAACGGACAGCTATGCATAGATAAACTGCTCTTCAAATTAGGAGGGGAAGCTCCCTCTCGCTGATGGTGTTTGAAAGAAAGTAAACTAAAACTAAGTTGCCTATCTTTTTGGATCAGCTTAGAGCACAAGGTTTTTTAAACACAAACGCCGCAGCTGAGATTTTCTGATAAGAAGTTCAACTACGACTAACTTAGACTAAAGACGTTCCTAACCTCTCAAGTAATAGCAGAGCAAGAGAAGCTAGAAATTAACAAGGCAGATTTTCTGACAAAAATACTTTAATAATCTCTCTCCCAACAAACACCTACACACTTCACTGTAAGCTGAAATAAAGATCATGAAAGCATAACATAGACAACGGAAATCTGAGATTTTCGACCAAGGCAAAAGAGGCTCATGATTTTATTACTCAAATCTCTAAAACAAAACTCCCTTCTAACATGCCTTGAATAAGAAATTGCAGCTAAGGAGGCTTGCAAACTTATTCTTAACACAATAGAAAACAGCAATCTCACTAACTCCTTGTTGGCTAAAGAGGCTCAACAATTTGCTTATCACAATACAAATGAACAATACTTGAGCAACAAATAGAAGGCACAATAGGCTCAGCGTTTTGTTTCTCTTAGCACGGTTCCAACTAAGTGAACTGAAACTGGATAACAACTTGCTGCAATTCAGGCTCGCAATTTGCTATGACAATAACCGTTAAAAAAACTAAATGAGCAAAGGCTCTTATTTATAGAGAAGTAGAGGAGTAGGGAACCCTAAAATCTCCTTGCTTTCACAATCTAGGGCTTGCTCAGCAAGCAAGCTTTATTACTAAATCTAGAAACAAGATAACAACTAAAACCCTAAAAAGCAGAAAAAGCGGGAAACGCCAACTATTACATCTTATCTTCTTTCTATCCTCAAAGAATGGATAAGGATGATTCCAAGAATAGAAAGAAAGCGGGAAAGAAAGCTTCTAGAAGAAAGCTGCTTTAAAACTCGATCACATCTGCTAGGAAGTTTGAGATTGTGTCCCGGTTCGGTGCATCTATTCCATCAACAGCAAAACACCGCTTTTCAAGAATATCTTCGGCATCTGCAATAGATCTTAGGAAATCTTCAATCTCATTGGCCGCTTTATTGAACTTTGCTGACATCACTGAAATATGACCTATCCTTCCGCCAACTGGGCTGCAACTATGAACAACGTTCTGGAACTGATTTTGCACCTCCTCAAGCCCGACATAAAAACCATCTTCAAGACTGTACTGAGAGGGGATCTCTATGACAAATTCACTGATGAAAAGGAGAGCTTCAACCACCCTTTGTCTGTAGGCGATGAATTCTTCAGATATCCTCTCATAGGTTTTAACTTTGAAAACATGACGTTCTCTCCATGCAAGGATTTGTCTTTTGTGCTCCTTTGAAACTGCTGAACCATAGGCTGTGTCTAAATCAGCAATGATAATCTCATGCCTAGGTTTTACTTCAGCCCATGTTTGTTCAAATCCTTGGATGCTTTGACGAAGTTTATGAGCATTCTCTCTCAACTGGAACATCAGAGCCAAGATCTCCTTTCCTCTGACAATGAAGCTCTCGATCCACTCCTGAGTCTCTTTCCCACATATGACCAGCTGTCTTAACTGATGGTGATCAGCTGGTGTCTCTAAGACCTGGGGCAGCAACTGGGTTGCTTGTGAAGAACCACGAACAAGGTTAGAGATGAAAAGCCTAAGCTGCTGATTTTCAGCCTTGAGGGCTGCCTTGTCTTCTCCATCTTTAAGCACTCTTTCATGAAGGTTTTCGGATACAACTTTGAAGAGACTCAAATCTGCATGTCTGGTATTTCTACCAAGATTAGCCTTGACCATTACAAAATCATCCATGTTCACCTCATCTCTATTCTTATCTTCTGGAGGCATAGCAGTCTCTACGACAATCTCGTTATCAGGATTCCTATCAAAGTGAACTTGCTTCTTTGCCTTCTTCTTAGGAGGTTCCTGATAAATATTATCGAGATCATCAACACTCACTTGATATGAAGGCTTTCTCCTAACCCTTCCTAAGGAGTTCTCAAGCCAAGACACCGTAGTATCTCTACTAACTTCCTCAGGAGGTACTGCTGCGATCTCTTCATCATCTTCGATATCAAGATCAATGTGAATTGGTGGCAACGTCAAGGCTCGAGAACGTAATTGGCTCCTGCCTTCGTGCGAGGTAGGCCATCAAGAGAACCGGCGAAGATCAGCGTGACGTTCTTTGTGTATTTATGCGAGAAATCAACCTTCTTTTACATTTTTATTGATCTCGCGCTGATGCCATCTTGAGGCCGACTTTTACCCTTTCCTTTTGACTGTGCTGTGGAAGAAGAGGGATTTATCCTTGGTGGCTCTGCTACTGGAATAGAGTTCTTCCTTTTAAGCACTAGAAAACCTTACTATACTCAATGACTTGTCTTGTTCTGTCTTCAACTGAAAGAGATTCCTTGTTTGCCCAATTAACTTGTGGAAGAGGCTGATCCTCGATTCTTTTCTGAGTGTACATTGGTAGAAGAACATCTTCATCATCATCAGAGAGCCCTTCTATATCTTCATTTAAGCAATCTTTCATCTGATGGAGAGTTAACCTGCTGTAGTTACGCCTTCGCACTTCAAACTCATCTGCACAGTTAGCCCAAAAATCTTCAAGTGTGGGTATATGATTGTAATTCTTCTCCAACCGGCCAGCGTAGACACCATGAGGATCAAATGACCGCCTCTCACTGTAGGGTTTGAGACCGAATTTATCTAATTCTTCTCCAATTGTCCTGGCATCTGCAGCAGTCCTGCATGTATAAATACCCAACCCTAATGGAAAGTGAAGAGAGGGGTTCTTTCTATTTCTCAAGACTGTGTGGACACCGTGAGCTTGCCTCAAGAATTCCATGAAGATGACCTCGTCTGACGGATACCTTGGCAACATGAGCGGGGCACCTGAATAACCATAAACCCTGAGATAGGTAAAGGTAGGAAACTGTATAAACCAATCTGCCCATTCTGCCATTGCTGCCCTAGCAACCGGCTATTACGCGGACGCGGTAATCATTGTCTAAGCTACCGCGGTAAATATCAAGAATGCCTCGCTTCACCCTTGTAGTGGTGCAAACGACTTCATAGGAACTCCAAATTCTCGTGAGGATAATACCTATATATGTGTCAACGCCAGCATCCCTCGTGTTCAATCCTCAATTGACCTTGATAGGCCACCGTAGACTAGATACACCGCAGCCACAAGATGAAAACCTAAAAAAATATTCTCATATTTGTTGGATGTAGGGCACAACAAAGTAGGGGCCAGTCATAAACTCTCGGCTCTTTCTATAATGTGAGGTATGGCATAAAACATCCAAGGTTGGAACTTTGGTGGTATCCTTGGAACCAAGTGATCCTTGGAGCAAAGTGATGATGTGGCTGGTAACCTCACCTTGAACTCTCCTCGCCCGACATTCTTTGGCAATGTCTTATGTTTTTCTTTCATCCATCTCTGGGCGATCTTCTTGCTGTATTTGTCCTTATGCATATTCCACATCTTTTCACACTCATCCCTCGAAAGAGTTACACTTTCAGGCCATGGGGGAATGGAAAAACACTTTTCAACCATGTCAGGCTTTAAACTGCAAATCAACCTGCCATCTGCTGACTGGATCTCCCTAGTAGCCGGGTTGTAATGCTTAATGCAAGCGATTACGAACTCAAGGCTCGGAACTGATATAGGAATAGACGCTGCTGCGAGGAGTCCAGAATGACCCAGGTTCTTGATTGAAGTGTTGCCTGCTCTCTCCAAGGCGTGTAGGTCGAACACCGGCTTGACATGATGCAAGTCTGTCTCAGCTGTTTTGATGTAATTGTGAAAAAGTGCTGATTCGGACTTGAAAACATTAGGAGTGTACTCCATTTCCGTGTAAAACTTAGCACACCGTGAACTCAGCTTCCGGTTCGCATAAAGTCTTGTGCAATTTCTATTTTAGAATGCTGATTTTGTGTCTAAATCCATCTAATTTTGAGAAATTCTTCTTGAGATA
>VDFB02059738.1:0-24368 GCA_007258455.2 Sequoia sempervirens | reverse complement strand
TTCCTTGCATTATTTTTCTTTAAAATCATTCTATTTATTTCCTTCTATATTTTGGATGTAACATACCCCAAATTTACCTCTAGAATTTACTTGTTTTTAACTTGGAAACGTAAATAACACAAATGCCACAAATAATGTTCATAAAATTTGCCCTTTTCATTATCATTAATGCACTTTGCACATATCCTTACATGAATATAATAATCATTACATAATATCCAATGAATGAAATGCATCTTTCATATACAATTTCCAAAATGATTCAATGTCATACACATATACATTCATATATTTCAATAATGTTTGAGGTTTCCACCTATAGATCTTCACTTCCTTTGTTTCACAAGACTCAATAGTCGACTACATAAGGGATAGCATCACTCAAGTGATTTTCTGCCAACCACAGACTTATTGCAGTCCCCCACACATATATCTAACTGGTAAGATGGCCCTACCCTTCAACAAAGAGATTGGTATGTAAATCATAATAACACACATCTAAGTATCCAGTGTTGTGTTTCCTAAAAATATAGTATGGCCATATAGGGGACCCCTTCCAACAAGCATGAATCTACTCACTAGAATGTACTCCTAGACCACAATGAATCAACAAGTGTAAGTAGTGGCTTTTGCACTTACTCTAGCTAGAGATTCTATATATATAATAATTCCACTTCCTATGAGCGGAGTCATATATTCACCCACCCTTACTCAAATTGGAAACTATATTGAGCATTGAACCTCTTGGTATATAATCATAACAATGTTTAACACGAAGTAATAAAATTCTCATAAAAACTTCATAGAACCTAAGACTTGACATAACCACTGGTTATCTCCATTACATACTTGTAATGTCTAGGTTTAGGCTTCTGCCTTGATTCAATATGGGTATCCCAATCTTAGGGATTAATTAACCCTAATATCATAAGGTTTATATCCTTACAAGAAAATTTGTCCTCTATTCAAATAATCTTCCTATCATATAGATATAACTATCATAATGTTCTTTACCCAATTTCCCATCATGTCACTAGAATTCATCTTATTACAATTATCAAGATCAATCAAGCAATGAATTCATAATAATCTAAAATGATATTATCAATAATCCATCAATAGATCATTTCCTAATAATCATGATCAATTCATATCACACTCAATATTCAAGTTCCAATTCAACTTCAACCAATAAAGAGCTCTAATATTCATCTCTATCTTTCCATAAGAAAATGCATAAAATAATTGCACACCAATATGCATCCAACACTCCTTTCAAAATTTAGAATTAGAAGAAAGAAATAGAAATAGAAGAAAATAACAAGCATGCCTGGAAATAATGTTTCCAATGAATGACTCTAACAACTTTGCAAATAACTTTACTTGCATCCTCTTACATAATAAACTTCACAACTCAAATTCACCTCAATCCAATAATGAAGAAAAACTCACTAAACTATTACTCTCAAATCACTCAATTATCTGCTCTGTATCTCACAAAATAAACACTCAAATTTTCTCTCATAGAAAATACAACTCAAACTGGCAACATATAATTTTGCTCAAGATTGAACAACAATAATGAAATGCAACTCTCATTTTATAGAGAATTTTGAAAAATCTATTGCTATAGATTTGCTAACTTTTACACCACATTTTCCTAATCTTTGCCACATCTCAAAACAAAAAAATAGAACTCAAATTTCATTCTACTATTGGGTAGATCAATTGGCAACTTGGATTCCTATTTCTCTTATTGTTGATAGCTAAACTCATGCATTAAAATGACACATATTGTCCTTTACATACTCTGTTTGTGCTTCTTTAGCTGAGTCAACTTGCATTGATGGGCATTCACTTCTCTTTACCAAGTCAAAGCTTGGAAAACATGAAAATAAACTAGCAATGTAAATCCTATTCCTTTATGTCTTCTAGCCATAACTTCCAAACTTCTAATTGTTGCGCCTAACATGGGTGAAACCTCTTAAAAACAATTATGGTATTAACATATAATAATTAGAGTTATATCATAACTCTCATAACTCTTCTTTATGCACTTTCTATCACCACTGTGTGTCTTTCCATATTGGCCTATACATGGCCTTTAATATGATTAACTCATAATATTATTTGTTGTGCATATCTCATGGAAACCAATATATGCGATAGCCAAAGTATATATATATATTTATATATATCAATTACAATATGCTTAAGTAATATAAATAATTATCAAGATATGTATACTATACATACATACATGCATTATCATTATTTTATTGTAATGACTTATATATATCGGCACATATATATAATTATATTAAATACATAAATACATACATACATACATACATACATATATATATATATATGGTGATCGATCATACACATATTACATCTCCACGCACAGGTATATGTAGGAATTTCTATCTACACATGCTCATATGTGCATATGCTCGTATGTGTGTTTCATTGACAATACATATATACGTACCAATATTCATATAAGTATATATATATTCATAATCATTCAAATATCACAACTCATCTAAAAGGTATTTAACATCATAACTCAAATCAACAAGACAATCGCAAAGGAATCATAATTAACAATCCCTAACATACCTACCAATCAAAAAGATAACAATGTGACTCAATACATATTGACATCAACTTAACAAGGTTACTCTACCCAGTATAGTACATGTGTGCAAATACTCAAATGATCATGACAATGGTTTTCATACCAATTCCTTCTCTTGGGTGATACTCTCCCTCTCCTACTGGAGGGTTCAATCATTTCCTACATCTAGTTTAGTTTAACATGAACGAAGTTAGCCGATAACATAAAAATCATATTCATCATATTGCATATTCATCATTTAAACATTAATAAGAAATCACATCATATTATATATTTATACATCTGATTTATCCATTAAATTCTATCAAAAACATAATCATGCATTATAAGTTTATTCACCCATAAAAGTAATAGTATGTGGTAATAACAAGGTTTCAAACAATGGGGTGTAACATTGGAATAGCTATTGAAGGACAAGACAACTAGAAGTTACAAAAAGTATATTTGATATATAATGAAGGGCATGAAATAGTGATAAAAATTTGAACTACCTTTTGGGACTCTAGATATTGAGCTTTCCATTAACCACATCCCAATAGACCCTATCAAATTGACAATTAAGGAGAAAATGATTGACAAATTCTTCATCAATTTACGTAAAAACACATTTTGATGAGCTTGAGAATTACCATTTTTTGCAACCTATCAGCCATGAGAATGTTTTATGAAGTGATACCCATGCAAAGGTATTAGATTTAGGAAGGAAAATCTTGTTCCAAAAAAGGTACATCAACCAATTGTATAACTTTTATGAATCTTCTAAGATTTTATAACCCAACTTAACATTGTACATACCTAACTTTGCACTACACCATCTTAAGCAATCCTCCTCTTCATTGATGAAGATTTTCCTTCTTGCTAAAGTTTCCTCTATAATATTTTTTTATCCTCTTGAATATGTAATCATTGAAGATTTTTCTAGCTCCATGCACTATATCCCTCCAAATCCACCTTTGTAATGTAGTCTTTGACACATGTTTTTCCCAATAATTTTCTAAACTATTCCTTATTTCATCCATATTGGGGAGTTTTTGAGAGCATCAGAGTCATTCTAGGAATCATCCCAAAAGAGAGGCTTCCTTCCATCCTTGATTTCCCAAGTATTATGTTTCATAATTACCTCTTTGCATCTTAGAATGAAATTCTAAATTATTGAACCTTGAAAGGGGTCTTCCATAGTAATTATTCTTTTTGGATCAATTGTGTTGTCCCAAGTAAGATAATTTTTTTATTTCTTAAAAATATATAAAGGTACAAAATAAATGACTTAAAGTAATAGATTTTAAACCCTCATTTTGACATACAATAAAATACCTACAATGATTTAGCAATTTATTTTCAAAACTATGCACCTGAATTAACAAAATATTGCGCAAACTCCTTAATCTTCTTCTATATATGAAATTTGATTTTAGTACAATTAATATGATATAATAGAAAAAAATCCAGATGTCACAAATAGAAGAAAAAAGAATGGAAATTATTCAAATTAAATAAACACCTGGATCAAAGTACACAACTATGTCAAACTTTTATAAAGGAAACAACCAACATTGATCGAACTTTTAAACTTGAATCATTAAAAAGTGGCAAATATATTTTGAACTTTTAAATGATGTAAACTAATCAAATGTGTATATTTTTAGTATGTTTTGTTTGTATTTTTTTAAAAAAAATTAAAAACTTGTTTGAATATAGTCTTTTTATAAATTGACATTATAATTTAATTATTGATAAAATGCTGAAAAATGAAGTTACATGAGACATCAATCTTTATATATATATATATATATATATATATATATATTTGTGTATTTATAACTTGAATCTTTAGTGCATGGATATATTTTATACCAATTTTGGTAAATATACATTTTAAATAAATATTAAAATGTGTGTGTATTGAAACATAGTTGTTCCCATTCAACGCCAACTTTTATAAATTAACTATTTATCTTAAATAGAAAAAAAATTATACCATTTTGATATAGATTCTTTTATTTAGTGCATCATATTTTTTTAAAAAAATTAATAAGTTTTAGTATTTTTCTTGACATGATAAACAACCTAATATTTTTATGCTAATAGCCTACTTTTAGTAATAATAAAAAATAAAATAATAATTAAACAATTAAAATATATATTTTTGAAAACTAAACTTATGGATCTACAAAAGGGTATTTTAACATTAAAAAAAAACTATTTACATGTGTAGAAGTTGTTGAAACATCAAATTTTTAAAATTATTTCATTTTTTTGGTAAATTAGCCTCATGAAAGTAGTGCTACATATGTATTTAGCCAACAATTTTAGTTGGAAAATTTGTGGACATATCTAACTTATCTAAAATGAATCTTATTAGATCATATGTTTGACCAAAATTAATTTTTAGCTAGAAATACTAAAATTCACTTGTGCTGATAAGTTGGTCGAAAGTGTGACATGTAACTTTGTACTTTTACCCACCTGAAAACTTCAAACTCACACAACATTGCTAACTTTGATCGGCTCCAATCTAAAATATGAATTTTCTCAACATCTAGACAAATAAAAATGACCAAAAAATATTAAAAAAAATATGATATTTAAATAATATAACAAAAAACGATCATAAATAGAAATAAAAATCCACGCCAAAAAATAGAAACAAACAACACAATCTTCACCAACAACTAAGCACACTAACTTCACCTACAACTCAAAATTTTCCAAACAAACCCCCACTTGAAAGATGTGCACTTTATCTCATGGGAAGGATGATGAGGCATGAAATAAAATTCAAAACATTCCAAACAAAAACATCAATACCTACGAAAAATTGTAAACACAATTTGCAATCCTGAACCTACACACAACACAACACATTGAAACAAGCTAAACTACATCAGTCCTTGAAGCTCAGTTGCATTCCTTTGATGAGAATTCCCTCCTAAATTAAATATTTTTTTAACCTTTGACTCTTTTAACCCATGGGATTTTGTCCACAAGTCACAATCTTATATGGGTTTTCGTCCACAAAATAAATTGTAGAACACAAGTGCTCATACAATAAAAATTGAGAAGTTTAAATGACAAAATGATGTTGAAATGTGACTTTTCCTACAAATAAATAGAGGACCAAATTCAAACGTCCCTCTTAGAAAACTAAATAAAGTAATATTATTTTCATCATTTTCCCTCCAAATAACCTCACCATTTTGTTTGTTACAAAATTTATGACCAAAATTAGACAATAACACTCCATATGCAAGTTGTCATAAAAACTAGTACAATTAATTGATTGCCATCTGAACCTATATGTTACAAACCTCCTCATAAGAACCCCCACACCCCATTTTTGGTTTCTATAAATAATAAAATATATTTAATATTTAATCCGACCCCATTAATATTCTTTGAAAGTATAAAAATTACCATGGGCCAGAGAAATAAATATTAAATAAATTATTTTATTAACTCCCACCTTAGTCCATGGAAAATATTAGAATGAGAATTTTATCCATGAAATTAAATTAATAAAAATTGCCAGACATTACATCAACACTATCCATATATTTATTCTAGGGAATCTTTTCCCATTTTCTCTCATCCCTTGAGTAAATTCCTCAAACAAGTTCTAGTGTCTCAACCATAAACCCCGTACCTCTTAGGTTTACAAATATTATCCCACACAATTAGGGTTTTTTTTTTCTCTTTTTTCATCCCCTTCCAAAAGAAGTTTTCCATCTTATGATTCAATTCGTTCAAATGCTTACTATGAATCTTCAAGTAGGACAAATTTTTTTTGGGATAGTAGAGATAGTTGTCTCAAGAACTAATATTATATTTTGTAAAGATAACCATATCCCTTTCCAAGAGGTCATTCTATTGCTACATAATTTGATTAGAGGGTCCCATAACTTAGATTTAATTGCACTAAAAAAGATTAATGCCAAAATATTTGTTAGGAAGAGAACCAATATTGAACTCCAAAATTTTTACCACATGTTGAATTCAACAATCTATATAAGAAAATAAGATTTCTTATTTTTTCTATTCATAATTTGGCTAGAAAGATTGTAGTAATCATCCAAAACATGTTTTATTGCCTAAGATTCTATTAAACTACAAACTCCAAAGATGCTCGTAATATTAAAAAATTGTAGGTGAGTGATTAGGCTTATATTTGGGGAAATTTTTATTCTCCTTTATCTATCCTTTTGATTTTCTAATTGAATGCCTCTCACTATTGCCTTTGCTATGAATAGGAAAAGGAGATAGTGTTAAGAAAAATGCTATCTCAACCTTATGATTGTAATAGGTTAATACATTTGAGTGTGCGGGGTGTAGGGGGGTACCCCCTGTGGGGTCTGGCGGTCCATCCCCTGGTGGAGACTTTGAGGGCCACACACCTCGATGGGGGTTTAGGGGTAATCCCCCGAAAGCTACATTTTATGTATATTTTATTATTGTAAATTTGGATTGTTCATAATCAGGTCTTAGATTTGGTGGTATATATTTTATTGGCTCATATTGACCTAGAAAGAAAACCTATTTTATGAGGGAATTGTATTACAATTGTACATTTTGATGTATTTTGAGAGTCTAATAGATGTTTTGCCTTTGGATCTCTAGTTGGTGATACTCCTGTGAGAATCTTTCTTTAAAAGAATATTGTAATCTTCATGATTTCTAAATAATATATTTGGTAACTTTTGCAGTGTGGGGGTTTTCTTCCGAAAGGGTTTCCCCAAGTAAATCACTGTATTGTGGTATGCGTGATATTTAAATATATATTTTGTTTAATTTATGTAATTGTTGTAAATATCTGAAATTTTTTACATTACCCTCATCTTAAGGTTAGTGTAGGAAGTTGTTCCACTAGCTTAACTTCCTTACAAGTGGTACCAGAGTCTAATCACCTTTGGTTTCAATTATGGGTTGTTAGGTTATTTTTGAACTAATTGAGATTTGAGTGAGAGCTTATGCAAAAGATATTTTGTGATCTTGTTTTAGGAATTTTCAGATGACAATTTCATCAAGGAGAATAGAGGTGGAGATTTTTTTTGAAATAGTTTTGAGAGAAGGATGTTGAAGCTGAAGGATTTGTTGACAGATTGAGATCTATTAGATGTTGTTGAGAAATTTTTAAGGCCCATAGATCCTACTTTAGTTGCTCAATATGATGTTATGGACCATAAAACCAAGGGTTTAATAAAATTGTGCTTGAAATAATATTTTAATCAATGTCTATGAAGAGACCTCTACACAAAAACTATGGAAAAAACTTGGTAAGATGTATCAAGTGAAATATTTAGAGAATAATATTTTATTGAGGAAGAAATTGTATTCCTTGAGAATGGAAGAGGGTGAATGAGTTATAGACCACCTAGAAGAATTCAATATTTTGGTGGCTCAATTGGCATCAATTGGTGTCTAAATGGATGAGGAGGAGAAATATCAGATTTTTCTTTGTTCTTTGTCTGATTCATAGGATTCTCTTGTCATGGCTATTGGGAGTAATTTTGTTATCTTGGAGAATAAATATGTGGTGGGTTCTTTGATTTTGAAGAGATGAAGAGGAAGGTATCCATCATGCCAAGGAAGCCCTAAATGTTCATGGAGGACCTAAGAAAAAAGGAAAGAAGAATGATAAATATGATAAATCCAAGTCCAAAGGGAGATCCAAATCTCTTGGAAATTCCAAACTTATTTATTGGAACTACAGTAAGTCAGGACACTTCCATAAGGAGTGCAAAGAAGAAAAGTAGAAGAAAAAGAAGAAATTTGATTATGAATTTCAGTCTAAGGAGGAAGATGGTGATGCATTCATTGTAGCTTTAGAAAATCATGCTAGTAATGGTACATGGTTAACTAACTCAAGTGCATCTTTCCATATGACCTCTAATAGATATTGGTTTCTTCAATATGAAGAATTTGATGGAGGTAAGGTGTATATGGGTGAGGATTCTTACTTAAATATTGTTGGTCGTGTTAAATTTAGAATCAAGTTTCTTGATGGTAGGATATAAAGGATTAATGGTTTGTTGCAAACCCCTAGATTAACATGAATTTTTTTCTTTGTGAGAAAACTAATAGATGTGGATGTGTAGGTAGTCTTTTCTGATGTAGGATGCAAGATAGTTAGAAGTGTTATGGTGATTACTAAAGGTGTCAAATATGAAATGTTGTATAAGCTTGATGCATGCACTATTGAGTGCAATAGTACTTTTGTTAAAATCAAGTTTGTGGCTACTTCATTAGAAGAGGTGAAGGTTTCATCTTTAGTGAATGGTCATGGTTTTTAGGTACCCCAAGGGTGCTCTTTCTTTTGAATCAAAGCTACTTACAGAGAAGACTATGTTATGACACCAAAAACTTGGTCACATTGGAGAAAAGGGTCTAAGGACCTTGAAAAATTAAAAAAAAATATTGAAGATTTGTCTGGCTGTAATCTTGATTTAATTTCTATGAGAATTACATTTATGGAAAAAAAAATACTCAAGTTCTCATTGTTATCTAGGTCTTTTTCCTAGTATAAGAAATGTAGAGTACAAATATATTTTCAAACTAGAAAATAAACTAATAGAATGATTATTTTATAGGATGATTATTAAAATTAACGTAATTATTATTTTAAAGGGATGTACCAGTTGGAACCACCCTTTGAATTATTTATAAACCATGAATAAGTTGATTTTTGGGGTAAGTTGGAGAAAAGAGAAGAAATTTCTAGAAAGATTGTTGAAGTGATATTTTGGGTTAGTAGGCTATGGGTAGTGGAGAAGGGGGCACACAAAGTGTGTCCACCTTGAGATACAAATTGCAATCGAGATTGTCTTAGCCAGGGCTATTGTGCATGTTGAGTAATTTTACTTTGGAGCATGTTGTGTAGATGCTTGGGAAGCATTTGGTTTGGTTTTGGATAAGAACATGTTCCTCCTAGATTGCTCATAAACGAAAGAGGCTAAATCCATAATCCACTCCCAGTAATCATTGTGATTATCTACACATTCCAATAAAAGATAAGTATTTATTAAATTGCATATAAATTATTTGGAATATTTTTTTTAAAGCTTATTTTATTTGTACTTATTGTGCAATGGAATGAATTTAATGTTTAATCACTATATGTTTTAAATGCAATTATTATACTATTGAATTTGTAATTTAAATATTATACTTAAATCCTTGCACTCCAAACATTGGAATTAAGTAGATAGCAGTTGATATCGAGCCTTTCCCATCGTGTTGCATTCTTTTTTGAATATATTAATTGCAATAGTTTTATTCTTTAAATTTTTAATTACATATCCATTGAAAATCTTGGTAATTAATTATTTCCCAAGTTAAAGTACTAATTAAAGTAAATCAAATATTAAATAATTTTTTTAATTTAAGTTATAAATTATTCATCTTTTAAGAAGAATTGATTTTATTTTTACTTCTTCAATATAATTTACTTGAATGAAAAAAAAAGATAAATAACCCAAAATAAAAAATAAAAAATAGCTTACCCAATTACCTTTATGCCAGAATTCAAAAATGCTCATAGAAATTTTGTTCCCTATGTGAATTTGGGTGAGAATATCTAAAGTCTCACATTCCACTCTATGCAAATTAAGTGTTAATATGATTTTATCTCCATATGCTAGCATAGTTAAACAACATTAATTCCAAGTTAAACTATTAATTGACGTAATAATTAAACGACATTAATGCATTGATTCAATTCTCACCAAAGGAAAAATTAAAGAAGAAAATCATAATACACATGCCTACATTAATAGGGAAAGAATTGGCATTTAAATTTTTAGCTTTCCAAGAATATTCGTAGAAAACACATTCTTTGGATCTTAGGAAATTGCTGGTGAATTGCGGGCAGTGAATTTTCCACGAGATGAATTTGTCATGACAATGAATTGTTGACAATAAATTATTAGAGGTGAATTTGTTGACGGTGAATTTTCCTAAAACCGACATGAACATAATCTGCACCTCCAAACCACCTATTTCCAACGCTTATTTTTCTCCTTGCTTCTCAAGATATTTGGATTTCTTTACAAAGGATTTCTTTGTTGACCTAAAACAATATGAAATGACTGTGAGTATTGAGACAAACCAGTCATAATAAATTAGCCTAAACATGCTGGTGTGCCTAAACTGTTGGAAATTTTATTGCTTGATTTAAATATACAATTTTCTATCCCTTTGTCTTGTATCCGTCGTAGAGTTGCACCTTCTTTAAGCCTAATATAGCAATTGAAATATAACTAGTTAATGGTTAACCTTCTGCTATTTTCTCTTGAAATATAAGACACATTAGAGAACATAGTGAAATTGCAGTAAAACTTAAGCTGAAACTTTGACTCAAGGAAAGAATATACAACAATCTGTTCGTGTCCTAACTAGATTTCCAGGATTCCCCCTCTCCTCCCTCCCACGTCCCCGCAAGGCATTATACACAAGTAAAATAAAACCAATATTTCTTGATATTTTGAAGTCAGAAAACCATTGCGAAGTGACAAAATTGTGCAAAATGTGTGGTATCAAGTTCTGTTAGTTGGAAGAATCGCCCTTTATTAAAAGGTATTGCATCCAATTTTTTTCAGATTTATATCTCCTATATCCAAATTAATGTAAATACATGAAATAAACTTAGTCATCTGCAGTTCCGTCAGCTGCATAAAACCAATAGTTATCTCTTCCTCAACTTATTTGGGTTGTCTTATATCTTATATTCATGTTGTTAGGATTCAAAATAAAAGCTTCTTTTGAGTGTTGCGAGAGTCTCTTGTCCTTTAAACCCGCGTTAGATCATCTTCTTGCATTCCATGATGACAAGATAAGATGTTGGCTCTTTACACAAAACCATACTCTTTTGTTGTGATTTTTTAACATTAAAAGTGCATTCAAAGTTAACGAAAAGAAGTGACCACAACCCCGTTTGTCCTTGGTATGGAAAGGGTGAAAGTAATAATGTTTAAAGAGATTGAGTAATTTATGAGGTTTAAGGATAGAAATAAAGTTATACATAAGTATTTTTTTATATATTATTTAAATGGTGATTTTTTGTTATCAATATTTGGAATTAATTAGAAATTTGATCTAGTTAAGTTATACATAAGTATTATGAAGTTTCTTATATTTTTTAGAATGACTAAATTAGATTATCATTGGGTTATCTCTATATTCTAAATGAATGCTCTGTTATGTAAGAATTGTGAAAAAACACGAGCCACGAGATCAAACAATGAACAAAGACACCCCTCCCTTTATCGCTTGTCACATTCGATCAACTACGGATATGACCAAACCAAGACACTACCAGCTAACAAATTGGAAGCTTTTCTTGATCTGATGCATGCTTCGTTGAGATGCACCCACGAGATGGATATAGAGTAAGTGCCAGCAGAAGCACTTCTCAATTACAACAAATAGTGTTCCACTTCTCGATAGTTTTGATCCCTCAGAATGGGTTGGACCAATGGATCTTCTCATAGAGGTTTTGAATCATGTTCAAGTCTTAGATACATATTTATAATCATCAGCTACAAATTTAGACACCTGTTAACACTGCACAAGCATGTAAAGAAATAGACAAAATGGGAATGAGTGTGAGGTAACACTTGTTTTGTGGGGCTTGATGATTGGGTAACTTAAGTTACCTCTTTTTACAAGTGTAGAAAATGGGAGGAGTCAGTGCGCTAGGTTAGCAAACAAACAAACCATAAAAACAAAGAATAGATAGATGTTACTTGGTGTGATTTTATGAACTACTACTCCCAATTTACTCCTCCACTCCCCTTGTGGTAAGCAACATAACCTGACCAAAGACCCATGGCAATGGTAAGTGGATGGATTTTATCTCCTCAAGCTTCACAATAAATTCAAACTCTATGCCTTCAAACTCATATGAAAAGAAGAAAATTGTCGCAGAGGATTTTGACTAAAGTCCTATAGAATAAAGGCCTTTAGGCTTCATAAGCATTAACGCTTGCCTCCTTTCTCATTATTGAATGGAATGCCTTGATGGACAGGTTTGAGTGGTTTAAATTTGGAATCAAAAAATGTTTATATTAATATGTTGGTAATATCCTTACATGCTAAGACTTGTCATGCATATCAAGGCGACTGCTTTAGTTAAATTGTTAGGAAAGGGGGACCAAGAATTTTTATAGAACATATATCCTCAAAATAGGGATTGATTCCTAGTTTGATGGTAAAGTCTTCCTCTTTGTTTCGATTTCTTCTAATATGACAAATATTTTTTCTCTCAAAGCATAGGTGGATGTTGGAAATGTCTTGGATGATATTGTTTAATTACCATGCCTTTCAAAACACCTTCTTAACTCTCTAGATGATGATTTTAGAATCAACTTCATCCATTCCTTCTTAGCAAGACTTTGAACCTTCACAAAATAACCATGCCTTAAGCCAAGTTGTTGCCAATGTGAAAGCTATAGATCTTTGTATGCTATCATACTCAATCACTAAAGGCACTACCATCAAGCCAACTATACCTAGATTGCCTGTAGCAATTTATAAAATATCATTTTTTATGCATCAAAGAGACTCCCACAAGACACAACTCTAAGTATTTCCAATTAATAGGGGTAGGAGTTCTTATTTGTCTCCATTTCCTTAGGTTCTTTAATTATGAATGAGGAATAAATTCTTCACTTGGTTTCTAGGCATTTACTGTAGAAATTTGCTAGGATTGGTGCAGTGGTAATTTGTTCCTTCTCAAAGACTACTGAACCATAAAATTAGAATCTAAATAAAGTTCTTTTGCTAAATAATAAATATGGATGGATGAAAAAATTTGAAGATCTGGTTACCAGAATCCATAACTTTAGTTCTTTTTCTTTTTGTGACTTTTGGTTGTCTAACCCCCAAGTCACCTTCAGCCCAAAAAGACTAATTTAAAAATCATACTTATATTTTTAGAATTGATTTTTTTTTTAATTTTTTTTATGTCTTATATTTATTTCTAATCCCTTTCGAGTCTAACCACAACTCGCTCCACCTACTATAAACTGGAAAGAAGAATCCCAAATCCTGAAAATATAAGAATGTGAAGCCAAACTGTAAGAAACTAAAAAACTGAATGTCTGAATGCTCATAGAATTTCTTTGTCTTCTCTGTTTCAAGACTCAAAAAAAGAAATTTCAAATTGAAAAGAAATGGCATTGCAGCAATAACGGCCTGTGAAAGGATAGATCGATTTAATTAGGACAATGGTGGGCGGTCGCTTATAATAATGTATAGTTTGTATGTGCACGGGCTTTTGGTGTGGGGTGTGGGCAGGTGTGTGTCCACGCTGTACAGTTACAACTGTTTGCCTATCTCCGCGGCAATGTAATTTTTTGTGGTCGCTTTTCGAATTCAGACATCCCTGACCCTGGCGCTGACAAACTGCAGCGAGCAAGTTTGAGAGAGGTTTCAAGTTTTAAGACCGCCGTAAACTAGCATTTATCCAAATGGATATTGTAAACTTGCATTTATTAAAGAAACGAAAAAAAATATAACTGTATTGTTACATTGAATAATTTATTGTGGAAGAGGGAAGAATTGGAACGGTTCGCGGAATGATGCATCCGTCAGAGGATAAAAACTGGGTTTACTATGGTACACACAGTAAGTGTAAGGGCTGAGAGGAAAGAGGAACTCAGAGGGTGGCGTTGGCCGTGTTCCAGAATCCTCTGCCGCTTGTGGCGGAGGGCGATTTGGCGGTGTCAAACCAGGACCAATACGATGCATTGAAGGGCGCAGGAGAGAGGGGAGGATGCTGTGGGCGGGGAGTGAATGGCCCTGCAGAGCCGCGCCACATGTCCAAGCATTTCACCACTACCTCGCCGAACAGATTCTCCGGCTCGCAAATTCCGCGGTACACCTTCTCGATGTCTTCTCCGGGGCTCCTCGTCTTGGCCCCGCTCAGCAGCTCCGTTCCCAGTTGGGATCTGACGAATTTATAGATGGGGTAAGTTCTGCATTTCTTTATTCTGTTGGGGATTGGAAAGTCTCCTGCGTCGAATCTGTCCCGGGCTGCGGGGACCTCTTTGTCTAGCCGAGCTTTCAACTCCTTTTGGAAGATGGGAATCCTGCGGAAGAGCAGTGGCGTTCCGAGCTGGCGGTCGTCCTCCTCGACCGGGCACTGGAGGGCGCTGTCGACGAGAACTTCCCGTAGCTGAAGCATGAGTGCGTAGGAAGGGTTGGAGGGATCATCGATGTAAGAGAAGGGCGGCTGATGGTCGACCACCTGCAAGAGCTCCTTCTCGCAGAAGCGCGTGGGAAGCAGGGCTCCATCTTCCCCAGTGGTGAGGGTTTTCCTGGCCGTCTCTAACACCACGTGCTTCACGACGGCTCGCATGTTCTCCTCCAAGTGGCGGAGGTCGACGGCCTGGCAGAGCGCCACCAAATAAGTGGCAGACATGAGCTTCAGTATTTGGATGGCCTCTGCCGTCTTCCTGGCGGAAATGAGGCCCAGGGAGTTTACATCCTGGTTGTGTTGCTCGGCGCTCTGCACGTGAGTGGTGACGGGAGAGGCCAGATACTGCAGCTCTGAAGTGTACGAGGCCATGGCGATCTCGGCACCCTTGAAGCCGTAGTCCAGGCTTGGATTGGGCCCTCCGCTCAGATTGGAAGGCAGGCCATTGTTGTAGTAGTCGCACACCAACTCCGAGAACTGCGCAAACATGAGCTTCCCGACGGCCGCCAAGGCAATTCTGGTGTTGTCCATGGACACTCCAATAGGCGTGCCCTGGAAGTTGCCGCCGTGGAGGGCCATGTCACGCGCCACGTCGATCAAGGGGTTGTCGTTGACGGAGTTGATCTCCCGCTCGATGGAGTGTGTGGCCATGCGAATGACTTCGATCTGCGGGCCCAGCCACTGCGGGGACGTCCGTAGAGCGTAACGGTCTTGCTTGGGCTTGCTGAGCGGATCCGTCTCCTGCACCCGCCTCGCCTCCTTGACGTAGTCGCTGCCGTCCAGAAGATATTCCATCACCGCCGCTGCCTCAATCTGACCCGGGTGGTGCTTCAACTCATGCGTCAGAGGGTCTGTGAACTCGGGCTTGCCCTGCATAACCTCGCAGAAGAGGGCTGACAGAATCTCCGCCAGGACGGCCAGCACGTTGGCGTCGAAGCAGACGGAGGCCGCCACTGCCGAGCCGACCGCAGTGCCGTTGACGAGTGCCAGGCCCTCCTTGGGCTGCAACTCGAAGGGTCCTCCAGTAATGCCCGCTCTCTTGAGCGCTTCCAAGGCGTCCACTTCCTCGCCCTCACTCGTCACTGCTCTGGAATTCGGGCGCCCCGTCAGCAACCCGGCAATGTAGGAGAGAGGCACGAGATCTCCGGAGGCCGTGATTGTTCCTCTGAGAGGCACTTTGGGAGTAATGTTACAGTCCACGAGCTTCCGCAGGCCCTCCAGTACTTCCCAGCGGATGCCGGAGTAGCCCTGCATTAAGGTGTTAGCTCGGACGAGCATGGCAGCCTTGGTGTACTCGCACGGCAGCTGCAGCCCCTCCTCCTTCCCCAACACGCCCGCATTCAAAAATCGGATGAGCTCGCGCTGCAGATCCACCGCCTTGTTCGTCCGGCGGTGAGAGGTGGCTCCGAACCCTGTTGTCACCCCGTATGTGTCCGTTCCTTTCGCTATGTTATTCGCCACCCATCTCGCACTCTCCTCCACTCTTGCTTTCGCGCTGGCCTCGTCCAACTCCACCTTCACTTCCCCTCTCCGAGTCACGGCCGTCACCTGACCCACGGTTAGGGTGGTGCCTCGTAGCACCACCTTGGGCGCTTGGTAAAATTGTCGAATCATCCTTCTCACTTCATCCACGTGGCTGCATTCCATGGCCTGCGCTGCCCTCTTCCAGTGAGGCGGATTGCTTACGTGTCCCACCCCTTCCACGTGGATGGGATTCACCCCGCCCACCGGCAGAGGCAGAGTCGGCGGGCGGCATATCTCCCTCGCGCTCACACCGGTACCATTGCCCTCAGACATCTCGCTTCCCGCGCTCTAACTCAAACTGCAAAAAGCAAGGTCGATGAAGAAATGTTTGGGAATGACTCTTTGCTAGACTGCAATCTCCCGGGAAAGATTCAGAGTTTTGCAGTGAATACATTGATTGTTGTGGCGTGCTATTTATGGGAATCGGGAGTGGAAGGGAGAAAATGTAGGCGGCGTCAGCAGTCAAAGTCGAGGCAAATATAGAATATGGTTGGTGTGAGGAAGAGTCCCGGAGGCCTCCGACATGTTTTGGTTGACGAAATCTGATGGGCGGGTCTAACGTCAAATTTCCACTGAAAATTTGAGGTTTCGGTTGCTATTTGTCCGTAGCTTCACCAAACAAACGTATATATTTTTCATTTGCTTATTTTCAATCTTATCTTGAAAATATCTCCCATGCGCACATTCAAGAAAGTGGGCTTGAAATGATGACTCAATTGAATATAGTACCTACTACAACCAGCATTATTCATTTCAAGTGGAAGGCCCTAATTCTTCCACCACGACTACGGCTGTGTCTATTTATATATCTTAAGAGGCGTATATTTTTTTAATGCTAATATTTTAATTTATATATATATATACACGATAATATATCTAGTATATTTTATATAAATTATATTTAAAATATGTATGTTAGTTTATAGTTACAACATACCAGTTACTATATAAACAATAATTTATTATTAATATTAGTAAAATATTATTATTATATTATTATTCTTAATATATTTAAATTATGTATATTATGTATATTATCAATATTAGAAATATTGTATTAATATTATTATTTTAAAATAATTATATTATTCATATATATAATTTAATATTTTTTATATTAAATTATTCTTATTATTTTATTATTATTAAATCTATAATTATAGTATTTTAATTACTATTTTTTTTATTTATATTATTTTAATATTAGTATTATATTTTTATTATCTTGTTATTATTAATATAATATTAGTAGTAGAGTTGGCTTGGGTAGTGGGTTTGCTCCCCATTGGTCTCGGGTTTGACTCCGCTCTCGGCTTTAAGAGGTGGGACTTCTTGTGGGTGGGGGATCTCACCCGCAAGGGACTTGTCTTGCCCTAGCTCACCTCAAGTACCGAAGGTAAGGGTTGTTGAGCTGTTGGGTTGAGTCGCGGAGACACCCTTGTAGTATATATATATCATTATTGTTATTATTATATCATTATTGTTGTTATTATTGTGCAGATTTCAAATGGAAGCTACTCTAAAACAAGGGAAAGCCTGCAATAGTCAATGTTAATATTGGTTACAAGTTACATTATGTTTTATATTAAGAGGAGGTCTATGTGTTCACTTATAACTGTAGAAGGTAGGTTTGCAAGAAATTGATCTGCAACTTAATGTTGTGTTTTGTCATGTTTAAATTTTTGTGACTGTTTCAATGTGTTTTAAATTTTTGGTTCCTTAGTTATCAAAAAGCATACTTCAAAAGTTGAATATGTTTGATTTCCTAGGTGGATTTTTTTTGTGATGCTAGGGACCACAGTTAAGGGTGTTGTCGATGATTTGGATATGCTAATATGGACACTCGAAGAAACAAGACTTACCCAGAAACAAGACTTACCCAAGATAGATTATATTCATTGTGATGGAGCTCTATTTGAGTATGTTCAATATGTTTGTTTAGATGTTCATACTGATAATTTTTCCATAAATTAATTCCTTTGAAAGGTGTCTAACTAGGAGGTTATTCCAAAAGTCTTGTAAAATATATGTTATTCTGTCATGCTTAAAATCATATGAGCAAAGCATTTGTGTGTATCAATTTCATTGAAAGAGATTTGATACAGATGATTTACAAATGGTACAAAGGATGTTCCTCTTTGTGCCTTACCAAAGGAAAAAGTGGTTGAGATACAAGGAGAGCCCAGAAGTGTACATAAAGTTGTAGAGAAAATTGTTTCTCATTTATGAAAATTTTGGTTGATCGAACTGTTCTTCCTCTGTATGAATCAAACGTAATCTTACTACCCTAGTAACTCTTAGTTGAGTTTTTCAAACATGACATATTCCAGAGTTAATGATTGTAATACATGGCAGACAGATTATAGTTATTGTCATTTTGATAATCATTTATTGTTGTATTTGCTATCTTGGGTAATCTTTGGGGTCATTTAATTAGAAATATCTATTAATCCATTAAGAAAACATCTAGATTGTTAGAGGCATTATCTTATGTACTTGATGCTTGAGTTTCAGTTTTTAATATTTTGTATACAACAAAGTAAAAACTACATCTTTTAATGAGATTGGGGTGATGTCAAGGAAGATCTATTTATGACATATAGTTATTAAAATGCTTGCATATGAGCAACAACAGCCTTGGCAATGCAAACACATAAAATTATATTCCAATAACACAAGATATTACATAATAATCACCAATATATGAAATGGTACATTAGATTCTTATCAATTGAAAACAATAGTGCTAGCTTGAAAATTGAACTTCTACAATAGATAGATGAGATTGACTATATTTTTACATAAGTCCAACAATTTTATTTTTAAACATGACTTGGAATACAATATTTTTAGCTTTCACCCAATTAATTTACCTAAAGTTTTTAAATTTTCTTTATTCAAATATTTTTCCTTAGTATTTTATATACACTATATATTATTAAATATAAATATAATTTCATTTCTTATAGATATTACTAATTAAATATATTATAAGTTTAATATGTATCTATATTTATTATTTAAATCTAAAATATATTATTAAAAATGATTAAAATGTTAAATATATTAGAAGTTTAATGTTTGTCTATATTTATTTTCCAAATATATATTATATTTATTGAAATATATATTCAATTTATATTTATTATTACATATTTTATGAAATATGATGCATATTATTAAATATAAATATTATTGATTTATTTTTGGATTCTACAATTGATATCTCTCAATGTTTTCTATATAGACTATGTAATTGGATAGATATGCTAGTATAGATTATATTTAATATATATATGCTAGTTTATAGTTGTAACATAATAGTTACTATATAAACAATAATTTATTATTAATCTTAGTAAAATATTATTATTATATCATTATTCTTAATATATTTAAATTATGTATATTATTATATTATCAATATTAGAAATACTATATTAATATTATTATTTTAATATAATTATATTATTCATGTATGTAATTTAGTACTTTTTATATTAAATTATTCTTATTATTTTATTATTATTAAATCTATAATTATAGTATTTTAATTACTAAAATATATTTTTTATATTATTTTAATATTAGTATTATATTTTTATTATTATGTTTGTAGTGTCCCTCCATTTGTGTTGTCTTGTATTACTTTTTGTCTCGCTGCAAAGTTGAGTATTGATTGGTATAATGTTTGATTAATTGTACTTTGGAGTGTTTAAATTTAAGGGGCATTTAAATAAGGGATTGTTTGTGAGTTCATTGTTGGTTGTAGTAGTTGAATGGTTTTGTTTAATTGGTTAATTAATTAAAAACAGGTACTAAATAATTTAAATAAATTAAACTTGAATATTATAATAAATACTTGTTTATTATTAGAGTTTATAATAATATAAGAATAAACAAATTATTCAAAACATAATTTTAATTTGAAGACAAATTTTTTTAAAGATATGAATAATGAAGTGGGTAATGAAGTACTTGGCGGTTACACTCACTTAAGAAATCATAATGAAGAAGAGAGCACGAACCATGGAGAAATGTAACCGACCATTCTCCATAAAGGATATAAATCTATTATTAGAAAAGGGTGGAACGAACTTCCTTGCATGTAGGAAGTGAGTTGTGGATTTTTATAATGCATGCAAAAAAAAAAAGGATCCTCTGTAACCGAAAAGTTGACACTTTCTTTTGGAATGCGTGATTAACTCATAGTTTGGGGTTTTTGCATGCTTTAGAGCGACAAAAAAAATGGTTGCTCTATACAATATAGCTCAGAGCAACTAGAAATGGAGGGGACAGATAGTGGTGCTCAGTCGCACTAACTCAACTAGAAGCATCGAATTTATGTTGAAAAAAAAAAAAACACTCCATAGGGGAGGAAAGAATGAGAAGAACAAGGCGATATCAATCGTATTGCAGGCAGAACTATTGAGGCTCTTGGTGAATTTGAAGCCATAGTTGGAAATCCGGTTTGCATCCGATTCACAACCATTTTAATCAACTGAATCCAGGTTTTTACTTTTCTAAATCCTTGGATGCTTAGGTTTCGGTAAAATTTGATAACTAATCTTGATTGCAACAAATCTTTTTTGTGTGTGACTTTGCATTCCTTGAGATACCCAATCTTTAAAGTTTAAACAATGTAATTTTCCTTTGAGAACTGGATTTGTCAGGGTGCTTCTGTTACCGTAAGTCATGGTATCGTTCATCTTGCCTTTCCATCGAATTCAATTGCTGAGAGCTTTCGAAGCTTTTTTTTTAACCAAGTCATTCGAGTTCTCCATGCAAGGTTTATATTTCCTGTCATTTACTCTTTTCATTGCCTTTATTGGGTATATGAGACCTACCTCTGTATTACTCCTCTCAGCCGTATACTCGGATGGGTATCATGCCCTCTATATAAATATTCTGAAATTTATTTTTGTATTGGCTACGTACACCCTGATTCATACCTTGTACTCTTAGCCAGTGATGGGTGAACTTAATGTATAGCTAGATTGCAATAGTCCTGCTGTAGTTTTATTTCACCTCCGTGGTTGTTTTCATTCCTCAATATCACTGGTCCCTCCTTGATTGGATGTGTTGTGAACGCATAGTTATTAAATGTAGTAATCGTGGCAAACAATGTGTTAGTAATTCATTTCTTCTCTTGCTTCTTCTTCCATCACACGGTAGATTGGATGTTATCGCATTTGCGTGAAAATTACTTGTTGATAGACTCCTCTTTGAAATCCCCTGTCAAAGGCGCTCCCTCCTGCTGGCGTCCTCCTCATAGAGCCTTGTTTCTTTTGGCTATTTGCTCTCTGTAAACCAAGGTCTTTGCTTTACAGTTTCAGCATTTAAAAAAATAATAATAACTATAATAAATGCATGTGCATGGCAGTATATCCAAATTCTAATATTCACCTTCTAATATACTTGGCAACCTGTCACAGTTACAACATTTAGAGTTGAGGCAGTGTATAGAATTAAATAGCCTCCCTGAAACCACTGGCAACCTGTCACAGTTGCAACACTTGAACAAAATAGGAAGTTTATATATATATATATATATAACCTGCTTGATTTTACTGATAATCTATCATAGATGCATCACTTGAAAATAAATATTGTCAATGTACTAATATAATAGAGAGCTTTCCATTGATCGTGGTGAAGTTAATTTCCAAACTTCAACTTGAGCGCATCTCTGGAAACTCGTTGCCAAACAGAAATGCGTATAGTTTCAAAAAGAAAAGTTGTACACTATTTCACCTACCCTTAAGTCACGTATTTGCACCTCACCTTTCTCCTTCCCTTCAGTATTGGGGATAACATTTGGGACTTGACAATAATGCAAGAATGATAAGAGATAAGATGTGTTTTCCATGTCGAATTCCCCGTTGTTTACATTCAGCCTTGATTACATTCGAATTTATCTCCATAGTTTCATTTTTAGATTTGATACTGTATATATACAGACATACTAAATATTCAACTCATTACTATCACTTAGACCTCTTTGGAGTACACTTTTAAATGTTGTCGATATGCTGGCCCAAGGTTCCCTCTCCTAGTAGTTATGTCGCGCCCTATGTTGGAGCTTTGTATTATACGAATATTCTTGGAGGATGTTCTTTATCAAAGCATCCAACTCTTTGTTTCACCTACAATATTGATTAACTTATGTGAATCTACTTTGGGTTAAGACAAAATCACTCTAATTCTATTAGAAAACAGTTGATCTGAGGATGGAAAATTAGTCTATAACCATAATCCGTAAACCATCATAAATGAGCACAAATCTATTCTCATACTTTTTTGCTTTTAGTGATGTTTCATAACTTTGAAATTGATACTGGATTGTTTTCGGATTGGGATGAACATGCATGGTTGTTTCTAATTATTATATCTTAAATATTTGTATATCAAAAGATAGTTGCAGAGTGGAAAATTTTCCATGCTTCTTCATATTAGAAACTAGATAGAGTTTCTTTCATCCTAACACAGTTCTTAAACTTCTATCCTCTTATATTAAAATATAATTAGATGCCTATAATAATTAAAGATCTTCGAACAAATAAATGCTCATCGTTTTTATAAGTTAAGACTTATAACTGTACTAATATGTGATCTAGGCTTAGGCTCCTATTAGAAAATCCTGTTAGTTGCTGAGTCCAAGTAAGTCTAGATAATCAAATACTCTCTCAATGGCTAGATAATCTCTATATGTTTGTTTATTGTTAAAATTTGGAAATGAGGATATAGGTGGTTTTCTTCTTGGCTTACAAAAGAAATTAGTGTTATCTAGTTAGTAAATGATGAAACAAAATATAGGTGAATCTTGTCGTGTTGTTAGTAATGTAGTTTTGTAAAAATAGATAAGATGGGTCGATTAAGAATTTGTCAATATTTTATAGTACCTTGTGAATAGTTTTGTGAATTTATCATTTGGAATAATGACATTGTTGTTGCAATTTTATTATGAACCTTTGTTATTTCCTTGTTAGTGATGAATGTGTTGATATTAAGATAATTATAAATATTTGAAAGTTGTTGATGGTATTTTTAAGTGTTGTTTTCCTCATTTTCTCTAATAGTTGAATTGTAAATTGGAGTAGTAGATATCATAGTGAATTATGTGTTATTGTGAATATGGTTTATAAAGTGAAGTCATTCTCTTATGTGGTTGGTTGTGTGGTAGTATTGATGTTATTTATGGAATCATTTCCGAATGCTTGGTTACTATGAGTTGGGTTTAATAGTGTTTACTTTGGTTGCATGTTGGATGGGTTCCCTTTGGTGAATTATGTGGGTGGTTTTTGGAATTGAGGTTGTTTTGAATTGATATTGAGGTGAATTACATAACTTGAGTTGTGAAAGTAATATTGCTTTGATTTTGAGTTTGATGTTGATTTTGAGATCAAGTTTTGTTGCCACCTTGTTGGGAAACCCTTGTTTTAGTGATTTATCAGTCTTCCAGAGAAATGGAAAGAAAGGTGTTGCTTTATTATTGACCTTCACTTTTGGTTCTTTGTGAACTATTGCTCGTATGATCTATTTGATGATTGGGTTTAGCCTTGCACTTGAAAATAGTTTCGTTATGAAGATTTTGTGTAGGATGGTGTTTGCCTTGCTTAATGCAATTTATCATGAGGCTTTATATGTTGTGCATGGGGGCTTACCCTGATAGTGTCTTTTGAGTTTTTGTTGTTCATAAGGGGAGTGGCTTTCAATGGGGGCCGGGACCCGGAAGAGGTCCCAGGGTAACTCATTGGAAGTTTATTAATCAAGTGAAAACATTAATATTGAATTAGGGGTTTTGGATAGAATCACACATTAACAAGATATAAGTGAATGCCTCACTCATGGCTCAAGTGCTTGTATGGGCTTGAGATGAGTTGAGAAGGCCTAGAATGGAAAAATCATTGTCTTGTCCTTATGAAAGATAATCGATGCCGCATTGGATTGCATGTGGGGCCGGGTTTTGTAAGAGGTCACCAGGGTAACCCAAGTTGGGGGTCGGGGCCT
>VDFB02059737.1:0-106448 GCA_007258455.2 Sequoia sempervirens | reverse complement strand
AATCCCCATGCCTAATGCAAAGCAACATACAATTAAATTGCCAAAACCCTTGCCTAGCAACCACCTATTTATTGAAGTTCTCCTGTAGTTCTCTTTGCTCTTAAAATAATGATCAATATATTTGCATTATTCTGATATTTCATTCAAAACCTTGAAACTTATAAAATTCTTCTCCAATGAAGCTCAGATGTGACCTCTGTGTGAAGCCACCAATTAACTGCAACCCTTGGGTGATCTTTCTCACCTATAGGAAGCAAAATCGAAGAGAAGCTACATTCTCTAAGATTGAAATTACAACAAAACCCTAGGTTTCACCTCCAAAGCCAAAGCACAAAGCCAAGTTGAGAGAAAAAGATCAATCATAATGAAATGAATTCCAAAAATGCCCTTTTATAATATTCAATTTGCATTTGACTTCATCTCATTTAATTTACTTTAATTTCATTTTCTTTTCCTTCATTTTTGGTGCACAACTTTATAATAACAAAGTATACTTTATTATTCACTTATATCTCCCCTTAAAAATAACACTTTCACACTTTTTATAAAGTATACTTTTTAAAAGCATTTAAATCCCCCTCTTAAATAAAGTCCACTTAATTCATTAATGATATGCACTCAATAATTAATTATTATTAAAGTATAACTTTAATAATAATTATAATATTATAACTCCATCATTAATCGTCGTAAATCAATTCTGACTTCACCAGGAGGTAGCCCACTGCATTCATTGCTAAGCAGGGTGCCTTACTATAAATAGTAAGGTTGGCCTCTATCAACACACTAACTTACTATAAATAGTAAGTATATAAAAATGGAACAAAAACACCCTAAATATCATAACCTTTGAACAAGCTAAGGATCTGGAGATGAAAACATTGCCAACTGCCAATTGAGGAGCTAGCTAACTCCAACAATGGGCCCTCTAAACACCATTATTAGCCTACGAGGACCTGATGATAGGCTAAACCACCAAACTCTGATGCACGCTCAAAAATGGGGCATTACAGTCCGCCCTCCCTGAAATTCCTTGTCCTCAAGCAATCACAAATGAATATAAAACACCACTCCACCAGAGGCCCAAGGGAAGAACTATAGAATGACCCTCAAATCGCCAAACAACTCTAGCAGCACCAGAATAAGCTCAACTGCGCAAGGATAAACATCATTCCAACTGTCCAACTCATGCGCACAAGATTTGTGCATCGAAATCAGCTCATGTACATGTGGATCAAAGGTAAAACTATATGCAATCCGCACAATGTACACACTGTAACACTCATCAGTAAACTTTGACTGGAATCCTGATGCACAAGAAGGATCCCATAGCAATCTGTAGAGTGCCCAAGAAAATATCCTTGGATCCCAAACCCAAAATGGAAGTCTTCCATGGATATCACCCACTGACTTCCACTGCACTACTCTGATATCAACTTCATCATGCTGAGAATGGTGAAGCATCATACTGGGATCCATCCAAACTTTAGTGCCAACCCTGCCACCACCTGGATCCCAATACAATCGAAACTCACATCCATCAGTCATGAGGAGGTAAGAATATCCAAACATGTCTACACCACAACATCCCCCTTCACCCTCTACAAAACTCCTATGGATGTGCTAACTATCCCGCATAGGTGTTGGAAGATATGGAGTAGCTCCTCTCAAGTCGAGGAAATAATATAACTCTCCTCCATCACCGCGATAAAGAATAATCAAGCCATCATGCCTATTGATACTGCAACCTCTCTAAAACCACGTATCCAATAGAAGTCTCTGAGACAAAGAAGTGGAAAGCTCTGTCAAGTACACATCAGCATGATGGTAATCTAATCTCTGACCATGCAAGTAATCCTTTGAATATAACTGAGTCAGACACCTGCAATCTCTAGTTCCATCTTCTGTAGATGGCAACTCTTCATCCCACCATGGATGGTAAAAATCTCGAGCCAATCCACACTTACGTGTCATCAAGTCATCAATGTGTGGACTAAAGGAGAAGTGATGAGCACTCCTCACTATGCAGTCAAGATAAAATGCACCTGCCTGTGTCAATGGTTGACCGTCATAGTCATGGGGAATACTCTCCTCATCACTCAAATCGCTCAAATCAGAAGATGGCTCATGACTCTGATCCTAAATGGCTAATGGGGTAGATGCTTTGCCAACCCTCTGTGTGTACCCAATAGCAACTTCTCTATTATGAAACAATTGGAGATATTCTGATTTTATCTCCTCCAAAGCACTCCTAATAATCCGCAAGTCATGAATGTGAGCACCAGCCAAGACCCCATACCGTCTCTCCTCAAACTCTGCTATCCAAATAAGGTACTCAACATACTTATGAGTGCAATCAAATCGAGATAAGGTTAAATCAACCTTCTCTCATGTAACCCTCAACTGATCTCTCCCTCTCTGTGGCTCAATAAGCTGTCGATCAAAATCAATTGCATGGGATGTAATCTTTGATTTGCTTCTAGGAGAGGGAAACAAATCAACATGAGAACCAATCTCCCAACTAGATGATACCCTGCATATCTCCCGTGAAAAAGATGGAATAGTGTTGTGATCAATCACACAACTCTCTGCAGAATCCACCACCTCATCACAACAGCTATCAATAACTTGCTCTGCATCACCAAAAATGAGACTATCCTCAGAGACACCTGATGCAACATATGGTTCTCTGCTAGACTCATCCAAAGTACTCATCCCATCTGTGTCACCTACACCTATAATTGAAATGGATGTAGCCACATCCTCAATGTGCTCCTTACCACTACCCGTGGGTGTATGCCCATCATCGGTAACTTTCATAGATATCGAAACTGTATCTACTGGTGATGAAGACTGCGCTAAGCTCAACTCCACGGTAAGCTCATCTATCCGTAACTTTGACTCTTGAAGGGTTGTTTGAGCGCTCTTCAAAGAGTGTGGTGACCTCAAGCTCATAGGTGAGCTCATCAACCTCCTCTTCCTTTCCCTTTAGAGCATCGTAATAGATACCATCGAGCATGAGAAGATGATCTCTATCTGATAATAGTTGTAGGTAATTATTCTTCATTTACCCAACTGCATCTTTAAGTGCTTGAAATTTTGTAAAGGAAAGTCCACTATCAAGGTGCTCATATACCTAGAATCCAACAACAATGTGCCACCAACTGCTGAACATCAAAGTGTTCTAAGGCTGAAGCAATCATGCCTTCGTTCACCTTCAATTGTCCTGACAAATGATGAGACCCCTGTGACAAATCGTCTCCACACAAATTTTCTGATTTGTAATCTGCACTATGGTAAGAGGCTGAATCATTATCACTCACTGTTTGATTAGCATCATCATGTGTTCCATCAGCTCTGCACACTTCCTCAACAAAGGTACTGTTGTTATGTACCTCATGGGATGGCTTCAATGACATAATAGAAGTTGCTGATTGGACATAATCATTGTACACTTCTTCCTCCAAAGTAGATGCATGTTCATCCAAAGAGCTATCCTGGGACCCAACACCAAGTAAATTTTCTGATTTGTTCACATCTTCTAAGGTCTGATTTGCAAAATCAGACTTGCTATGGCTTAAATCTGCATCACATAATTCATTTTTAACACCCAAATCTTAAGTGTCAACATTAGGGAACTCCACACATCCAATCATCCTCACATGGAATGGCCACTATCTCATGAGTAGGCTCAACATTATGACTTCTGTCATAAAACAGAAAATCAGAAGCTACATCATATTTATCTGCAGCGTCCTCAAGGAAGTCAACCAAAACTTCATCCTTTGCTAACTGTCCATTGCTAAGTGCTGGTTCAAGAGGTGTTTCAAAGGAAAATTAAGTGTATCATGTGCCGTGATTTTTGTTCTATGGCTGCAATGTAAATCTGTATGTGCATAAGTCTCCTTAACCTTTATGACCTCCTTACGGAATCCCCTTTGTCCTTCTAGATGACGTGATTCATGAGCCCCAACATCTTCGTACAAAATGTGCATCTTCAAATCTGTTTCCTTCGTAGCTTCTTCTTCAATGCATCCTTGTGTCAAAACAAGGTCTTCCTCAAGTTTATTTACCTCATTATCGGTGCATTGGTGGTTAGGCTCCTGAAAACCTTTGCAAGAGAAGCATAGACCTTTTCTTCTCATTTGGTTCTTTCTCATTATGGGAGTTCCTATAACCTGATCATTGAGTTTAAATGTAGAACCATCATCATTAGAGACTGAAGCTGGGTGCATACATATAAATATCCATGCCTGACCTAGGCATGGATGTTCATGAACTTATAACTGCCTAAAACCCCTGCATGGTCCTTACACCTATAGAAAGGAGGTATCTCAGTCATTTTCTTGGCATGTGAGCCTTAGCAAAGGCCATGGTTAGCTAGAAGGAGTCGCAGTTGACAAACACACCTATCGCCATCCATTATTACTGTTGATAACTATTGTGGTGAGATCGAGTTACTTGTTGGGTGAGAATTTTATATGTTAACAACAACCTATTCTCAACACCTACCTATACAATGGCCTGTGGCAGCATTTAGCAAGTCGTGGGGGCCCTTTAGGAAGCCGACTCAATGCAAATATATGTAACCTGGGTGTGATAACTTTCAGGTCAGAAATTGTGGTGCAAACATTTTGTGTTTCAGACTGAATGTGCTATTATTTAATGTTGTTTTATCTTCTGTAGTAGCTCAGGAAGTCGCCTAGTAAGTTTGGCTATGCAAACTGATACTAAATGCAGCATTAATTAATTTTCAGTTCTGAACAGTGTATTCCTGCCATTATTAATGCTAAAAAATTTATTTTGCCGAGGGTATATTGTTGTATGTTATAATATGAGTTAATGCATTGTATGAAGATGATGTGTGTTGAGTTTCACATCTATACTATGTAAATTTCAAACCACGGAAAAACTCAGCCCAATCAACATGCAAATTGTTTGACAAAATGACAATATGTAAAACTGAGAATATCGTGAAAAATATCAAACAAAACTATAGGGGTTTTTACAATGGTATTAGAGCTATGCATCTTTCCAGCTTGAGGGTAACAGTGGTCACCAACACTTAGCCATTTTAGTTGCTTTATTCAGTCTCAACAGGTTATTGGTTTGAGAAAATGAAGACAAATCAGGAACTCATGGCAGAGCTTTTGCAAGTCTTACAAGGGTATCAGAAGAACCTGACAACATTGTTAGAGCATCTTGAGTTGTTGGAGCCCAATTTATTAGTTGGGAAGAGAGATGAGGGGTGCAAATCAGAAGTTGTTGGTGACGAGGATGCCATACCTCATGATGGTTGTTTGACAGAATTCTAGGATGAATCTTTGGATGTGCCTTCATCCATTCATGTTGAGGAAATGCGCAATGAGGTTGTCAAAACAATAGCCTTTAATACACCATTAGAGCTATCCTATGAGGTAGATAACATCAATGCTTCTGATGTGCATGCTGATAGCACACTTGATGATGTTTTCCGATTAGTTGGTGATGGTGATTCAACATCTTATCTTAGTGCTTATTATAAATAAAAAATTTTGTATGAGGATGTTATGTCTCAAGGGTCCCATAAATTGGCAGATCAGTTGAAAGTAAGTGAAGACATGATCAATGTAGCCATAAAACATTTTGATGACACTCATAAGTTGTTGGCGAATCATTGTTGGAGGTCTCCAGTGACACATAAGCACCTTGATGGAGAACTTGCCCTGGCAGAGTTTCAGGCACTTAGAGAAGCAGTGGTAGTGATGAAATCTAACTACCTACATCTACTCTCGATAGAGACCATCTTCTTGTGCCTGATGAGATTTATTATGATGCACTAAAGGGGAAAGAAGACAAAGTTAATAAGATCACTCATGAGCTTGAGGTCACCATGGATGCCTTGAAGAGCACTCAAATGGCCCTTCAAGAGTCAAAGACTCGAATTGAAGAGCTCTCCATGGAGTTGATCTTGGCACAATCTTCAGCACCCACAGCTGAAATTCAGTTATCTATGGATGCCATCAGTCATGAGCATAAATCCATTGATTGTAGGGATGGGTATATTGAAGATGTGAAAACATCAATTGTGATTACAGGTGCAGATGATGCCAAGGGAATGTGTGCACTGGATGAGCTTAAAAAGGAACCAAATGTTACAATAGGTGTCTTGGAAGAAGAACCATGCACAAATCTCTACATTGGTGATGTAGAGATTGCTATTGATAAATTTGGTGATGAGGAAGTGGATTCTTCTAAGATTTGTATATTAGATCATAACGTTGTTCCATCTTTACAGGAGGATTGTAGGGCATCATCTAGTGGGGAACATGGTATTCATGACGATATGTTTCCCCCTCCTGAAAGAAAATCAGAAAATAAATTTTATGCAGCTAATTGTGATCATCAGCCTAATGAGTCACATGTGTTGTACCCAAACCAAATCTTTTGCTTCATTAAGGCATTTTGCTTAAAATGGTCTTAACTTTGTAAAAATGATGTCAAAACATAGTTTTTGGGCAAACAAAGTATGGGCTTTTAGTCAGTTTGATGTCAAGAAAATATTGGCAAAATTTGAAAAAATTGAAAACTAGGGTTTCTGAATCCTTGTTTTTAGGTCAAAAACCCTAAAAATTGAAACTTGTCAGTATTGACTAAAAATTGTTTTGATTGTCTTCACTTCACGATCATAGTGATGAAGTTAGATTCAGTTAAAAGTCAATTTAAGTTTGGTGGGTAGTTTTTGCTTTTTCAGGTGAAAAGTGAAATATTCCGAGCCAATTTTTTAAATTTTTGCCAAGTACACAACAATGCAGAGAGCACCCGTTAGGGTTAGATAATTCAAACCAGCAGATTACAAATAACTCGTTGCCAAGAATGCGCACTCAATCTCAACAAGAGAGAGGCTGTCATATGGCAAGAGGATCGTCAGTGCATTAAAACAAACTGCAACAGAAGGTAACTCTAACCAAGAATGTGCCGGAGAACGACGAGCATATGGTCAGAGGATCCCTACCAACTAATAAGCTGAAATAACTCGACGTCAAGAATGTGCTTTCCAATCCGAGATGGAATGGGAGCTACCATATGACGGAGATGCTAAGAATTACAATGCAATTAAGGAAAATAAGCGAGAATGCTGAAAGTAAACTCAACACCCAGAATGTGCTTTCAAACCCGGAGTGGGAATGGAGCTACCATAGGGCGGAGATATAAAGAATTACAAAGCACTTCAGAATGTAAAGTAATCGTTACAAAACATGATAAGCAAGATTAGAGAACTGCTGACAGTACTACTGTTCAGCTTACAATATGAAGAGAAATCGCCTGCCAATAGCATAGAATTAGAACAATACAGCGTACATCAATTAAGAGGATTCTCCTTGCTTAACAAGAATGCGAAGACCCTTTACTTCACTCAAACACCAAACTGAATATTCAGTTTAAGACAGATCTGCACTTTAAAAAGGTAAACCAGCAACCTAGCACCACACAAAAATGATCATATCTCACTCATTTCTAACCCTATTGACGTGAAATCAAATGCAAAACATTCTAATGATGATGACAATGAAGATGGATCACAAAAACTTCTCACAAAGACCCCTATTTATTTTGCACGACTTCCAAAGCACTTACAAGTGAAATTGCCTGCAAGCAAGGGCGATTTACTTTAGATAATTCATAGACTTCAAATAAAATTCTGGAAACTTGCACATATGGTCGCCCTACATAGGAAAATAGATTGGAACAGTACCCAGAACAATATTATTTCTGTTTCTTGAGTTGTGAGTAAAAACAACCTACAGCCATACAAATCAGCAACTCTAAAATTGACAGAAAATACAATAACTCAACTACAGAATGTGAGAAGAACCAACTACAATGAAAGGAAACCAACTACAACTAAACCTCTCAACTAGTTGCTGTCTTTCAAGCAAGAAGAGAGCCAAGCTAGGAGGCCATTCCTCGAAGCAATCCCAAAGCCAATCCGGCAGCATAACTTTGCAAATTCATCAGATAAACAAAATGAGGACCCCGAGCTCCAATTTATAACTTTAGAAGAGCTTTCTAGAAACCTCCAAGAAGGGCGCCACCTCAAAGATTCTTTTAGGTCATTGACTTGTCTTTTGTCTTCACCCTCAGGATGGCGTACTTGCTTAAGAAGATAAATTTCACTTTTTAAATAAAATATTTGGCTCACCCAAAGTTGGCGTCCAAACTCCTTGAGCAATATTTGGCTTTTAGAAATATTAAAATATTTCCTCCATGTGAAAATACCCTTCAATGTCCCCCTTTTAAAGACAATATTAATTCATGATGCTAGAACAAGGAATTATAATGTTAAATTATAACATTATAATATAAAATATCTTATATCACCATGGAAATGCATCAGAAGCCAAATTCAACCATACCGTCTGAACAGACTGCCAAAGTGGAGCCAACTGAATAGGAGTCAACAAGTCAACTGCTAAAAATAGAATTTACTAAAAATAGTAAATTCATGTAATTGCTCAGAATGCCGAACTGAAACCACCAACGCGAAGCTCTCAGAAAACCCAGAAGGAATCCGCAATCCAAGTTCAACAATTCCAAAAGAAGACTCCGCAAAAAGATGACAACATCCTCCAAGAAGTTTGGAAACCCTGATTTGAGCTTCTGCTTAGCCTACGAGTTCCAGAAATTGGCTAAATCCAAATGAAGAGCGTAGGGCTAAATTGGGGACATTACAAAAAGTTAGGACCTCTGAGGTCGTCAATGGCAAATGGCCAGAGACCAGGTGTCGAAATCTAGACCTAAAATGCTCAAATGAAGAATCTATGGTGAGATATGTGCAAAATGATGCTTCGTCTCGAAGGGGATTTTTCGCTGTGGTGAAAATCATCGAAATTTTTCTAACTCTGGAGCAAAAGAGCCCTTGGAGGCTAGGGGCGGCCTAGATTTCAGAGGCCCAGATTTCATTTCTGAGATTTGTCACTTCCAGGAAGACTTCTTCGGAATATTGTCAACTTTGCAATGAGCCTACCAGCCAGTCCAGGAGACCTGTCTAGCACTTGATACGAGAGATTGAATGTGAAACGAGGGAGATGAAAAAATGATTAACACTAAGCAGAAAAGCGCGCCTCCTAGCTAGGGGACCATCTTTTTGAGGTGGTTGATGAAGGTTTCTGACCAAATGATATCTAGAATGTTCGTCTAAGACTTGATTAGGCTTCGCAACGAATCCGTCAGCGGGTTAATCTACATTGCTGAATAGCCAGAATCAGGAGTCAAACACAAGGTCTAATCATGATAAAAAATGTATAGGGAACAACAAAAGCGCCCTTGGAAGCTAGGGGCGCCCAAGGTTTTCAAGCCTCAAATGTAGTCTTTTAGGACATCTCAGATATTCATCCTGTCCGTGATGCTTCTAGCTTTCTGTTGCATACCTCAGCTGGGTCAAAGGACAAGTCAACAGCCTGCAGCTGGGGATTAAGTGTGAATTCAACCAGTTTGAAAAATGGCCAAGTCTGGGAACAAAAGCACCCCTGGAGGCCAAGGGCGCCCATGATTTCAACCTAGCAGATGATGATTTTTGGAAAAGTGCTCTCCAAGAGCTCTTGTGCAGAATGGAGCTAGCTCCACAGTGAGCCTGTTAGTCAATTCTGAAGTTTTGCCAAACGTCGGAGGACGCGAGATGAAGGGAGGTTAAAATCACCTTCAAAATGATGAAAATGTATGAAAATTTGACTAAGTTTGAAGCTTAAAGCGCCCCTAGAGGCCAAGGGCGCCTTGAATTTTGAAGCCTCAGATCTCAGAATTAGGGTTTGCAACCTCAAGAGTTTCTTGTTAGTTTTGATCCTGCTCTTCAATGAAACTGTCAGCCAGTCTTCTTGATACATCAATCAATCAAAATCAGTGATCGAACATGGGCTCCAGCGATGTTTGAAAAATTGAAATTTTCAAGAAAATAACTCTAGAAAAGTGACGCCTAGAGGTCAAAGTTTGAGTTTTGAACTCAATTACATGAATCACCTTAAAAAGGTGGAGGTTGTGAATTGAACTTAAATATTATTTAATCTTCAGTTAGTCGACTTCAACTGAACTTAATCTTTGCTTGCAAAGGGATGACTTATTTTTGCATGTACAGTTAACTAAAGTACTTGAAGGTGGCACCCATTTTAGGGCGAATTTCTCATACAATTAACTGAGTTGGAGATCCAAGTAGGAGATGGCGTGCATTTTAGAGGTCCAATCAGACGGAGGTGCCTAAATTTAGGAATTGGAAGCATATTGTGATGCCTTAAGACTTGAATTAATTTCTTTAAGTCATATTAGCACCTATTATTCACATCACAGGTGGAAGCAAACACGTATTTCTTCAGCAAGCAAAGATTTGAAAGTGCTTCGAGCAATATTTTTCAATGTTCTTCGCAGTGCTAGGTCCAGATTGTTCAGAAGATACACTTTTCAGACTTCATTTTTTGAGTGCATGCAGACTTCATCAAATCCAGTTCAAGCATAGGTGACTTTTTTCAGAGACAGAATAATAACTTCTATTTTCTGTCTCTAAAATTCTTCTATTTTTGTATTGGGTTTTCTCTCACATGTCAAAGTAAACGGTTGAATTTTCAGAATTTGATCATCTGGGTTCACATATTTCAGCTTCAACAGCAAAACCCATGTCTTAGATTTTTTTGAGAAAATTGCCCTGTTGCTCCCATTTCTAAAGCACTGTGCTTTTTTCCGAAGATTCCTTTGCATGTGGGCCAAAAACTCAAAATTTCCAAAATCGAATCATCTAGGTTGGTTTAGAATTCCATTGCCTACAAAACCCATATTCCAATTTTTCTTGTGAAAAATTGCCCCCGGAAACCCTAAAACCCTTGCAGTTTTCGACTGAAAAGCCTTTGCATGCCTTGCTAAAACTCAATCTATGACGATCTAGGCTGGATTAGAATTCAATTCTCTACAAAACCCACGTTTCAGAAAAATTCCGCAAATTTTTCCCGCAATTAGCTATTTTTAGCCTCATCCAGTGTAATGTCCCCTTCTCGAACCTGACCTTTCCAGTGACCGTTGGCCTTTTTCTGGAAACCCGAAGGCTAGTCGGAAGGTAAAATTAGGGTTTCCTATTTTTAAGGATGTCCTTGCTCAGAGTTAGTGGATTCAATGGCGGATTCTTTCTGGGTTTTCAGAGAGCTTCGCAGTGGTATGTTCATCTCGGCTTTCTGAGCATCTTCAGGAATTTACTATTTTTAGTAAATTCTATTTCTGGCAGTTTTTCAGTTGGGTTCGGCTTGGTTGACTTCCTACTTCAGTTTGGTCAGTTGACTTGGTCATTATTGGCTTCAGGGCACAATTGGAGAGATAAGTTGATATATTTAATTAAAAGTCACGTTTTAATATTTTATTCGAACGTTGACCCCTTGGCCTAGTCTATTGACTTTATGTTGTTTTGAAAAGTGGTCTTTTTGAGGGTGGCGCCTCATTAAGGATTATTTTATATTTTATCCAAAGTCAAATCAAGATATAAGGTGGGCGCATTTATTAAAGTATTGAATTTATTTTAAAAGTGAATATTCAACTTGAAGGAAAAGGACGCCATCTTTGAGGAGATTAGGGTTTTTGACTTTGAGAGGAGTTTAGGGTTTCGAGAAGTCAACCTGAAATTATAAAAGGAAGACTTGGATCATCATTTGGGTATCTTTTATCTACAGGAATGTTATGCTGCCGGATTGGCTTTGGGATTGCTTCGAGGAATGAAGGCCTCCTAGCTTGGGCATTGCTTCTCGCTTGAAAGACAGCGACTAGTGGTGATTTAAGATAGATTTGTGAGTTTGCATTTAGTTTTGAGCATTGTTTCAGCTTGTGCATTATTAGATCTGTTTTGCATATTAGTGGGTTTCAGCATTTTGCATTTTAAGCTACAGCAGATCCGTGTTTTCATTTGTAAATCAGAAAACAAAAATAATCTCGTTCTGGGTATTGTGTCATTGCATCTTATTGGTAAGGGCGCCCCTTCATGAATATTTGCAGATTTTAATACGAAGCTTATGATTTTATAATGCAAATCCGTCATTCTTTGAAGGCCGAACTTTCTAGAGTGCATTGGGATTCGTGTCAGTAATTAATAACCATTTTTAGATGCCATTTCTTATTACTAAGTTAGGCGCCATCATTTTGAGGGTCTATTGCATCAGATTTGAGATCATTTGGGTGAGAAATGAGAGAATTATGAGCATATGAGTAAATTCATAGGTTGCTGGTTTTATGACAAAAGTGCAGATTTGTATGACAGTTTAAGAAATCTGCATCTTCCTTATCTGGTTGGTGTTGAGATTTCATTGTATACTTTGCAGAAGCTTCCTTGTTGAATGCATCATTTGAAAGAGCATCTTAAGTCTTGATATTGCAGGCAATGACATCTTTGTAAGCTGGCAGTAGTACTGACCAGTTGTTCTTATTATTGCTCATCGTTATTGTAATACTTATTCTTCCTTCAGTTCTTGTTGTAATAGATAAATCTCCGCCCTATGGTAGCTACTCTCCCATTCTGGGTTAGCAAGCACATTCTGGGTGTTGAGTGTTTTCAGCTTTCAGCATTTCTCTTTCAAGCATTGTTATTGTAATCACTCCGTCATATGGTCGCCCCTCACTCCGCATTGGATTGGGTAGCACATACTTGACGTTGAGTTCCCTTTCAGTATTTAGAGTAGAAGATCCTTTGACCATATGCTCGCCATCGTCGGCGCCATTCTTGGTTAGAGTTGCTTTTTGCATAAGCAGTTTGATTCAGATCCTCTGACCAATGCTCACACCTTGCCCACATCGGGATCCTGGTGTACATACTGGTTAGAGTTGCTTCAGTACGTTTTGGTTTATCATCTAACCTTAACGGGTGCTTGTAATTTGAAATTGTAAAAAATCGAAAAAATTTGGCTCGGAATATTTCATCCAGAGCCTTTTTCAACTTTTTCTGAAAGTTGTCCGAACATATCCAACTTTACACTCAATAATCGAGAATTTCAAAATGCAATTCAACCCTATAGATTACAAGGCCAAATCCGTCTTCATGCACGACTTTTTGAAAACCTAGGACACAGGCTTCGGTCATGTCTATCCAGTGGTCAAACTGAGCACGTTGGAGGGTGTTAGCAGCACCACAATGAAGAATCTTGAGCATTCCAGATTGCTGGTCGCAGCATCTATTCCTATCACTGTTTTTGATCTCGAGTTCGTTATTGCTTGCATTAAGCATTACAATTCATCTACAAGACAAATTAGATCAGTCGATGGGAGTAATTTTGTAATGTCCCCTTCCTAGGCAGTACAGTTATATTTGAGGTTAGCCTATCATTCTGATCCTCATAGGTTGGCAAAAGTGTTTAGAGGATCACTTTAGGCAGTTATCCAGCGTTTGGGAACATCACTCCATCAGTTGATTCAGGTTTGGGCCTTAGCAGATACTTTCAGAGTGATTTACAGATACTTACTATTTATAGTAAATCAGGCAGGCGGGAGCTACTATTTCTGGCAGGGCACCTGGTTCAGTTGGTCAGCTCAGTTTCGACCCAGTTTGAAAGTTTGTTGAGCAGATGAAGAATAAGGGAGCATTTAATAATAATTAAATGATTATTATTATGACTTTATATTATAAAGTCACTTTAATGAAATATTAAAGTGTTAATTATTAATGGCATATTATAAAGTATTTATTACTTTATAATAAAGGAGAATTATTATTATAATGAGTATTTTATTACTCATTAAAGGGACGCCATTATTTAATTATATTGCCCAAGTCAAAGAAGAGGCGCATTTATATTATTAAATGCATTTTAATTGATTTTTTGAGAAGGGGTTGAATTCTTGAGAGAGGGTATATATTTCCTCAAAGCAAATCGAACTCATTATGTTGATTATTCGAATTTGTTATTATTTCTCTCTGAGAGCATTGGGGTTTGAGAAACAAGGGTTCTTGCAGATCATCAGGTTTTGAAGAATGTTCCCTCTTCAGAATCAGGCATACTGAGACTGTGCAATACCAGTTGAAGATTGTCAATTGAATAGCTTCATTCAAAAGTTATTACAAAGTTTATCTTGAAATAAATCTCCAGGGTTGATTCAATACTTGTCAAGAAAGTTATATATTTGAGCAGCTGATTTAGATCTTTATCCTGGCACGTTTCCCAAGGTTGTACAGATTTTATCATTGCTGGTTTGGAGGCCGTACCACTGCTAAAAGGCTGTACTTTTTATGCAAGTTGAAACGCCTTGCTTTTTGGTCTTCTGGTTTCTCCAGTGTGGGCGCCTAGGTCTCTGGAGTCATTTGCATCGTATTCGAGGCTGGAGGCATTTGTTCTAAAGCTGGCCGTACCTTTCTTCATCATTTTTGGGCAGCTGCAATAACCAGGTTTTCACAATAAATGTTATTGCCTTTTTCATGTATGTTGATTTGTCGCAGTTGTAATCATTCAGAAAAGATTAATAAATCATCTGGCATCGAGATCTGATCTATATTCAATAGTTTTGTAGCATTTGGTATTTTATTATATTTTTCCAAGCATTTTCTTGCAAAATCGCATTTTCTCTTTTATATGCAAAAACACCAAAAAAACCAAAAATTACAAAACAAACAAAAAAACGCATTTGCAGTCAGAGGGTTTGGGTTGAGAGACACCTGGTCTCTTACACATTTGCAGCCTCAAGTCGAGGGACATGGAGAAGTGCTTTGCCATTCCACCTTGCACAGATAATTTTACCATAATCATTGAGGATTGCAACAAGATATGGTACTGAGATAGAGAAATATCTCAGAGAAAGATTGCTCAGAGATGGTTAAAAGAACAAAAGACTAACATGCCAAAGAAGGTTGGGCGTGAGGAGTTCAAGGATGAAATTTCCATCTTGATAACTTTGCTCAACCGGGTTACAAGTCAAGAGGAAGCTAATATTTTCCGACCGTGGATGTTCTATGTCATTTCCCGGATTATGGACAACAAGGAATACTTTGACTGGGCCATGTTAATCAACGAGTGTCTTCACCAACAAATCACAGAATTCCTTAAATTCCACGAGCTTCACAAGGTGTCTTATCTGGTCTACTTAATTTCATTCCAAGGCAATTATAGAACTTTAAAGACCAATGGAACTCTTGGCATTCAGCATGTTTACGAATATTACTCACAATTGGAGTTCTCAAAGGCTGAATAGGATTTCAAAGTGGTGAATGATCACTTCCTAATGAAGACAATCAGAGACTTCGATAATGAAATGCACATCAAGATTTCACCAAAGGCAAGATCAGCAATGGAGAGTTGGGCAGATTGGTTCATTCAATCAGAATACCGCTTATGCTACTGAGGTACTCGTCAAACAAGGTCCTATTCATGGAGTTCTTGAGATAAGCTCAAGAGGTTACTCTTTTTTCACAATCGGCACAAGAAAGCATTCACCTTTCCTTTCGGATGGGGTATTTACAAATGCAAGACAACTATTGATTGCAAGTTAATGACAAATGAGTTGGAAAGACTCCATCTCAAGTATCTCATCGAGAGGCGTTCTTATGATCCATTGGGTCATTATTCAGCATGGTTGGAGCGAAGTAATTCACACAAGCCAACACTTGAGGACTTTTGGGCCAATTGCGAAGACGAATTTGAAGTATGTTGACGTCATTAATGCAGACTTACTCTTCCTCAGCTTGTTGATTTCCTATCAGAAGATGTTGAGGGTTTGTCATATGATGACAGAGAGGTGTTGCTTAGCACATATATCAAAGATCAAGTTGCTCGCCAGCCACTTCGCCAACCAGATTGGTACGCCAGGGAGAGTACTTTAATTGAGGACCTGTCAAGAGCAGTTATCAAAACTAGCATGCACTTCTAGGACAGCAAGAGAAAGCAGAGGATAGTTTGAGTTTCAAAGCCGCTAGTAGGGTTTTCTTCACTTCCTTCTACATCTAGGTTGAGGCCTCAAGTTAAGGTCATCGCACATCCACTTAAAGATGTCAGAGTTAGTGGGAATACGAAAGGGAGAAGCACAACAAAACGGAAGCAAAAGCAAATTGAGTAGATGCCGAAAGTTCCAATGGAGACAGCGATATAGGCTGAAGTTGATTCTTCATCTCCTAGCGCGCCATTTTTACTGCAGTCACCTCCAATTGATATTGACTCAAAGCCAGAATCATCGGTTCGGGAAGCCTCAGCGCTAGTTGATCCATCATACGTTGATATAGCAGCAGTAGTCTCTCCTCGAGAAAATACATTGATCATTCATGTTGGCTCAAGAGGTCTTTGGGAAGATAGAGGCGAAAGCCTTCATATCAGCTTGATTTATCTGAGTTTGGCGATCCTTATCAGAATAGGTCAAGCAAGAAGGTTAATAAGAAGGTGCACATAGAGAAGACTCCTGAAGCAGAGATCATCATTGAAGTTGGTACACCGCCAGAGGGCAAGAACCTGGATTTAGTTGAAGTTGGTGATTTCACTTTCGTTAAAGCTAATCTTGGCAGGAGCACTTGGCAAACGGATGTAAGCCTCTTTAATGTTGTCGCAAGTAATCTTGAAGAGCGTGTCATGGAGGACGAAGAAGCTAAGGCATCCCTCAAGGCTGAAACCAAGCAACTCCGGCAGTACATCTCAGATCTCGTTCATGGAAACTCGAGCAGAGCACCTGGTCTTCTACACCTTCAAGGGATACCTGCAGAACAACAAAAATCGGATCGATTAGTTAATCGTGGAAAGCTCCTGGACAAGTAGATTGAAGATTTCATTGTTGCAGGCCGATACCTTCTCACAAAGATATATCAATTGAGGCATAAGGCACATGAGCTTCGTCAGGGAATCCAGTAGCTTGAAATAACTGTAGCAGAAGGCAGGGTGAAGGATTTGATACTCATCTCAATTAGTAGTTGCATATGACGCCATTGTAGCAGAGGAGGATAAAAGTGTCATGTCCCTCAAAATGACATCACTAAAATATAAAGTATCAAAACAAATAAATATCAAAATAAAAATATAAGTTTTTACCATCATAATTATAATTATCGAAGATAATATTTGAATATCATAAATGAAACAACAAATATTATTATTGATTAATAATAAATAAAATATAATTATATAAGGTCAATAATTATTATAATAATGTTGACATAAATAATAAATATAAAACATTAATCGTATTTCAAATATCCTTATAATTGAATATAAAAGCATTTTTCTAGTTCGCAAAATCATTATCTTTAAAGAGTAAGCAAAAGAATCAAGCAAAGGCAATGCTTGGAAGGTATCGATCTATGCTTATTAAATTGAGTGAATGTCTTCTAAGGAGGGGTATGGGGAAAAAAGATCATTTTTGTTGGGTTCTGAGAGTAACGGGTATGGTAACAGGACATGGGCTCTTGCATGGAGGCTGAGTTGGGCCAAACCAAATAATGGTCGAATACGTGGATTCTGAATGGGATCATGGCGGACCAGTTAAGCAACAAGGTATTTGGATGCCATCGAATAACATACATTCCAAAGGCAATGCACTTCCTCAGGCATTATTGTGTCTAGTGGAGAAGTGTATCAGGGTGATTAGAGAGATCGGCAGAGGAAATGGAATAAGAAGGGACGAAATATTCTTCACCGCTAAAAGGAGTACATCACTTGCAGGGAATAAGGGGATGTCTATAAATCGATAAGAGACCCGCATAGGATACAAAGGAAAGAACACAAAGGACCCTCGTAGATACATCCCGTATATGCAAGGCGTTCTAGAGTCAAAACACTTGACACAATGGAAGAGCAGCACGAGCTTGGGATTCCAAGCATCAATGCCAATCCTTCTCAAGGCACTCCCGGCATGGCTCAAATCTCTATGCGACTTCTCTCCAAATGAACATAGGACTTCAAAGTTGTTGTCGCTGCCAGTCTGAGATCATCTTCACCATAAGGATTACATCTTGAAGGCTCACCGCCGGCCATTAGTCCAGGAGAAGTCGAGGAAATGGAGGAAACAGTGGCATAGAGCCTACCACATATAAAGGAACCTTCTACAATTATCAGTGGAAAGGTGATAGAAAGAGCGTCTGCAGGCCGACTGAGGCAAAAGGTAAGGCAAAGGGTAAGTAATTCTGTTATAAATTAGTTGTCTATGAATTATATTGGAGATTCATCAAAGGATGAATAAATAATAATAAATAAAGTAAATTAAGGAGTAGTAAAGGTTGGTGTGAAGATATATATACTCGATATATATATATATATAAGAAAAAATATAAATATATTAAATATAATGGGTTCACTTCATATAAATTTCATGCACTGCTAAATATACTTTGATAATCATTATATAATATATAATCACGATTATCCAATAATAATGCTTGCAGCAATTATTGGACTTATAGATAATAATGGCTCTATTATGATAAAAGAATGATAGGACATAACCTTTGAGATCTTCATAGGCGTTGAATAGCGATCTGATGCTCTTATGAAATTACATAGAAGAATCATTCATAAGAGTGATAGGGAAGAAATGAATAATCCTTTGGCAAGAATGTAACATTTATTTCATCTACAACTCTTCACCCTTATTTATTACTGAAATTTATTGATTTCTAACGTTCCCGATGTCTCTTTGAGTAACGCTTTGAAAGCAAGATTCAGGTTTAAATGTTTTCACTAGAAAGGGGTCATTACAAAAAGGAAAGTTTTCGCTTGGAGAGAACATCTTTTCGAAGTGGAAACATATGAAAGAATCTCTATGTTGGGGTTTGAATTTGCACCTCCGGAATGTGTATTTGAAACAGACAGCTATGCATAGATAAACTGCTCTTCAAATTAGGAGGGGAAGCTCCCTCTTGCTGATGCTATGAAAGAAAGTAAATTAAATCTAATTTGCCTATCTTTTTGGTTCAGCTAGAGCACAAGGTTTATAAAACACAAGACGTTGCAGCTGATATTTTCTGATTAAGAATTCCAACTACGACTAACTTACGCTAAAGACATTTCTATTTTCTCAAGTAAATGCAGATCAAGAGAAAATAGAAATAAACAAAGTTTGATTATCTGACAAAGTGCTAAAATAAACTCTTTCCCAACATACATCTACTTACTTTCAATGTAGGCTGAAATTAAGATCACAAAAGCATAACACAATAAACGTACTCAGATAAACTCTCCTCTCTACATACATCTACTAACTTTCAATGCAAGCTGAAATTTAAGATCATATAAGCATAACACGATAGACAGAAACTTGAGACATTATATCGAGGCAAAAGAGGGTCAGGACTTTATTTCTCAAACTTCTGGAACAAAAGACTATACTAAACACAAGCAAGGAACAAAAACTTGCAGCTAAAGAGGCTTGCAAACTTGTTCTTACACAAAGGAAACAACAATTACAATAAATACTTGTTGGCTAAAAGAGACTCAACAATTCGCTATCATAAAAACAATTGAACAACACTGAATAACAATAGAAGGCACTTAGGCTCAGCGTTTTGTTATCACTAGCATGGTTAAAGAAAACTAATGAGAAAAGGCTCTTATTTATAGGCAAGCAGAGGAGTAGGGAACCCTAAAATATCCTTGCTTTTACAACTAGGGCTTGCTCAGCAAGCAAGCTTTATTTCTAAAACTAAAAGAAGATAATATCTAACACCTAAGAAACAACAATTACAATTACTACTTGTTGGCTAAAAGAGTCTCAACAATTCGCTATCATAAAAACAATTGAACAACACTGAATAACAATAGAAGGCACTTAGGCTCAGCGTTTTGTTATCACTAGCATGGTTAAAGAAAACTAATGAGAAAAGGCTCTTATTTATAGGCAAGCAGAGGAGTAGGGAACCCTAAAATATCCTTGCTTTTACAACTAGGGCTTGCTCAGCAAGCAAGCTTTATTTCTAAAACTAAAAGAAGATAACATCTACACCTAAGAAAGTAGGAAAAGCAGGAAATGCCAACCATTACAATTTATCTTCTTTCTTTTCTTCAAAGAATGGATAAGAATTGTTCTACGAATAGAAAGAAAGCGGAAAAGAGCTTCTAGATGAAAGCCACTTTAAATCTCAATGACATCCGCTAAAAAGCAAGAAACTATGTCCCGATCAAGTGCATCTATACCATCAATAGCAAAGTTGCGCTTTTCCAAGATATCCTCTCCATCTGCAATTGATCTCAGGAAATCTTCAACCTCATTGGCCGCCTTTTCAAACTTTGCTGACATCATGGATATGTGGTTCATTCTCCCGCCAACTAGATTGTTGCCATCACAACTTTGAACATTCTGAAACTGAGCTTGCACTTCATCAAGCCCGATATAGGAACCATCTTCAAGACTGTTCTGAGAAGGAATCTCTGTGACAAACTCATTGATGAAAATAAGAGTTTCGATCACCCTTTGTCTATAGGCAATAAACTCCTCGGATATCCTCTCATAGGTTTTAATCTTGAAGACATGATGCTCTCTTCAAGCAAGGATCTGGCTCTTGTGTTCTTTTGAAACAATTGAACCATAGGCTATATCCAAATCTGCAATTATGATTTCGTGCCTTGGTTTCTTTTCAGCCATTGACTGTTCAAACTCTTGAATACCTTGACGTAGTGCATGAGTGTTGTCTCTCAACTGAAACATTTGTGCTAAGATCTCCTTTCCTCTAACGATGAAACTCTCGATCCACTCTTGAGTTTCCTTCCCACAGATTACCAGCTGTCTCAACTAATGATGATCAGCTGGTGCCTCTAAAACCTAGGGCAGCAACTGAGTAGCCCGTGAAGAGCCATGGACAAGGTTAGAAATAAAAGCATGAGTTGTTGTATTTCAGCCTTGAGGGCTGCTTTGTCTTCTCCATCCTTGAGCACTCTTTCTTGAAGGCTTTCAGACACAACTCTGAACAAACTAACATCCACATGCTTGGTGTTTTTACCAAGATTAGCCTTGACCATCATGAAGTCATCCATATCTACTTCATCTCTGTTCTTATCTACGGGAGGTGTAGCAGTCTCCATGACCATCTCACCATCAGAATTCCTATCAAAGTGAACTTGCTTCTTTGCTTTCTTCTTAGGAGAATCCCGATAGATGCTGTCAAGGTCATCAAAAGCCACCTGATATGAAGGTCTTCTTCTCACCCTTCCCAAGGAGCTCTCAAGCGAAGACACGGCAGTATCTTTACTAACTTCCTTGGGAGGTACAATTTCAATTTCTTCATCTTCTTCAATATTGAGGTCGATGTGAATGGGTGAAGACCCTGTCAATGGTATAGAATCATGTGTTAAGGGCAGCTCCTTTGTTTCCTTCTGAGCTATGGGCTCTTCAGGAGGAGCTTCTGCTTCAACTGTGGGTTGCTCCTGTATGACTATGCCTGAGAAGTCTAACCTTCTTCTTACATTTTTATTTGATCTGCTACCCTTCACGCCTTCTTGAGACTGACTTATGTCTTTCCCTTTCAACTGTGCTCTAGAAGAAGAGGGAAGTGATGATTGTGTCCTTGGCGGCTCTACTGCTGGAATGGAGTTTTTCCTCTTAAGGACTAGGAAAACTTTGTTGTGCTCGAGGACTTGTTTTGTTCTTTCTTCAACAGAGAGAGATTCCTTATTGGCCCAATTGACCTGAGGAAGGGGCTGATCTTCAATTCGCTTTCGGGCATACATCGGGAGAAGCACATTGTCATCATGATCTGATAACCCTTCAATATCCTCTGATAAGCAGTCTTTCATTTGGTGAAGAGTGAGCCTGTTGTAACTACGCCTCCGCACTTCGTACTCATCTATGCAGTTAGCCCAAAAATCTTCAAGAGTGGGTAAATGAGCATAGTTTTTCTCTAGTCGGGCAGTATAGACGCCATGAGGGTCATATGATCGTCTCTCGCTGTAAGGCTTGAGACCAAATTTATCTAACTCATCTCTCATGGTCTTAGCATCTATTGCTGATCTGCATGTATAAATTCCCAACCCCAATGGAAAACTAAGGGCGGGTCTCTTTCTGTTCCTCAAGACTATGTGGACATCATGTGCTTGTCTTAGGAATTCCATGAAGACAACTTCATCTGATGGGTATCTCGGTAGCATGAGTGGAGCGTCGGAAAAGCCATAGACTCTGAGATAGGTGAAAGTAGGAAACTGTATAAACCAATCTGCCCACTCCGCCATCGCTGCCTTGGCAATAGATGAGATACGGACGTGCAATTCATTGTCCAGGTCTCGCACTGTGTGCATCAGGAAAGCCTCATTCACCCTCTTATAATGATGTAATGACTTCGTGAACTCCAGTTGAGGGTAATAGTTATAGATATGTTGTACATTCAAAGATCCTTCGATGTTCAACCCTCTGAATTGACCTTGGTAAGCCATTAGGTAGACTAGGTAGGAAACCATATGGAACTCATGAATCTGGAAGTACTCTGTTATCTACTGATGGAGGCTGTCACTGATCAAGGTCGCCCAATCATAGAACTCAATCTTCTTCATGATGTGGGGTATGGCGTAGAACATCCAGGGTTGAAACTTTGTAGCATCTTCTTGTCCAGTTACCCTGTTGAGCAAGGTGATTATGATAGCAATTTCATCTTTGAACTCCCCTCTCCCGATGTTCTTAGGCAAAGTCTTATGTTTTTCCTTCATCCACCTCTGTACAATCTTCTTACTATACTTGTCCTTGTGCATTTCCCACATCCTTTTACATTCACCCTTAGAGATAGTCACACTTTCAGGCCAAGGGGGAATTGAGAAGCATTTCTCAATCATGTTAGGTTTCAAATTGCAAATCAATTTGCCATCTACTGACTGAATCTCCTGTGTTGCCGGATTGTAATGCTTGATGCAAGTGATTACAAACTCGAGACTCTGAACTACAATAGGAATGGACGCTGCTGCGAGGAGTCCAGAGTGTCCCAAGTTTCTGATTGTAGTGTTGCCTACGCTCTCCAAAGCACGTACATCAAACACCGGCTTGATGTGATGCAAGTCCGTCTCAGCTGTTTTGATCTAGTCATGATAGAGAGCTGATTTGGTCTTGAAATCATTGGGAGTGTTCCATTTCGAAAACCTTGAAGAATGACTATAAACTCGCCTAGGTTCAGACAAGTTTTGAGCAACTTACTATTTTTAGAATGCTGGTTTTTTCTTCCTCAAACGGACAAATTTTTGGAAATTTTTCTGAGATATGTGTTTTGCTCAGAATTTCGTTGCAAGGCAACCCAGATCGCTCGTTTTGAAAATTTTGAATTTAGACTTAAAAAGCAGCAAACCCTAATTTTTTCAAATTTTCACCGAAAAAAGCTGGCACCTGGGTTTTTTCAGAATACAATTAGAAATGGACCCAGTTGATTAGATTTGAAAAACACCGAGGGCTGATCGAAAAAACAGCCAACCCTAGAATTTGAAAAAAAAGCTGTAATATGGGTTTTCTTTAGAAGAAAGTTTTGAGAGGACCCAGATGATCAAAATTTGCAAACCCTGAAGATTTCATTGACATGCAAGGAAAAAACAGCTGCTGCAACTTGATAAATTTCCTCAAAAATTCTTCAGAAGAATGAGATGAAGAGACCCAAATGGCTGAAAACTGAAATCTTTGACCTTCTCCTTCAAAAATTTGATCTTTTGGATGAAAAAGCATGAAAAAGCAAGGTCTTATGTTGCTGGTCTGAAAATTATGTTGTTGGTCTGAAAATTATTTATGAAAATCAGCAACCTTGAGCTCTTGAATCTTGAAGTGGAACTTCAAAATTGCTGCTCCACTCTTCTCCTTGGGACGGCACCTTCAATAATGATGAAAATTGCATGGAAGAGATGTATTAAATAGACTTAGGGTTTGAAATAACTCTACTTTATTTTGCTTTAATCCTCAAAACCCTAAAATCGGCTTGTTCAATGAACTTAGACATTCTCTTCATCTTGCAATTTTGAAACTTTTGAAATTTTGACTAAGGCAAGTAAACTTGGGCGCCCTTCTTGGCTAGAGGCGCCAACTTCCTCCACACTTAGCCATTTTTGGAGTTTTTTCAATTTTCCTCTTCTTTCCCTTTGATCTTCTGATGATTTCTCAATTCTGGGAGTTAGAATGATCGAATTGACTGGCTGACAGCTTCATTGGATATCTCGATCGAATCTGACGAGGTGATCTTGGAGGCTTTATTAGCACATTCTATCATTTCAAGCTTCAAAACTTTGGGTGCCCTTCTCCTCCAGGGGCGCCCATCTTGACCAAACTTAGAATATTTTCTTGTTTTTTATCAACTCCTCTTCTACAGACGATCTTGTCAAATCTGAAGTTCCAAGTGTCGAATAGACTGATGGTTATGCTCGTTGTGACGCTTAGGAGATTCCAAGAGGGATCTTTTGGGAGGAACCTTGTCATAAAGTTGATTTTAAGGCACCAAAAGCTTGGGCGCCCCTGGCAAGCTGGGGCGCCCAACTTCACCAGAGTTAACCATTTTTGAGTTTTCTTCTCTGCTTTCAATTTTGGCTCTTCTCAGACCCTCTATTCTGCTTGCTACATCTGGCTACTGACAACTCGGATTGACGTGTTGTTGGTCTCGTTGGAAAGCTCGGTCAATTCAGGAGAATTCATGTTGGAAGCTTTACTGGAAAATTCATCTGTTTAGACCTCCAAAAGCTTGGGCGCGCCCTTCTTCACCAGGGGCGCTGAAAGTTCCCAGACTTAGAAACTTTTCTAACATTTCCAAGATTTTCATTTTGTCTTCTGATTGAAACTTCCCTGTTTGATCTCGAATTTCGGGTGATTGAATGATTTGATGACTACACTGTCGGATTCGCTGTGGAGCTGGGAGGAATCTGAACAACTATACCTGGGAGCTCAAACCCTAATTTCATCATTTGATGCCCTAAAAAGATGGGCGCCTATCTTCTCCTAGGGCGCTCATGGCAAGCAAACTTAGAATTTTTTCACAGTTTTTACCTTCTTCCTCATTCTCCGAGCATGTTCTTCAACTCATCTTTTGTCCAAGTGTTTGAGTGTTGAATCTGATGCCTGGCAGCCGACTGACCTCCATATGCTTCTAAAAAAGCAGAACAGACCCACTAGGGAAAACTTTCTATTTTTAGAAAATTTTACCAGTATCTGTTTCGAAAGAAACCCAGAAAAACCTACTATTTTTAGAAAATTTCTAAAAATAGCAATTTTCCTAAAAAGTAGGGATGAAAAACTAAGATTTGGGTTTTGTAGATTAAGTCACTCTGAGCAGACCCAGATCGTTAGATTTTGGAAATTTTACATTTTTAACCCTCATGCAAGACATGCAAACCCAATTTTTGACCTTTTTGACAGATTTAACAAGACTTTTACTCATTTCTTCAAAATGTATAAGTGTAACAAAATTTTTAATTTTGGGGTACAACATTGGCTCTGTTTGGGGACCATGGTGGATACTTACGGCATAGGAGAACCATAGAATCTCTGGAGTTTTGAGCATAAACCAGTGCCTTATCCATTGGGTATCGGAGTCAACATCATGTCCTAATCACCTATTTGCAAGACTTTCCCTAAGTCACCTAAAACAGGACTTCCTAGAATCACCTAATAGTTGGACTTCCCTACAAATCACCTAAAACAAGACACCTAATCACCTAAAACACGACAGGACTGTTACGAAAAGGGGAAACACAACATAACGAAAACATCACAGAAAGGGGAAAAACATCACGAAAACAAAAAGAAAAAAAATTATTTACAAAGATTGATTTTCAAAACTTACTCCACCTGTAATGTCCCCTTCCTAGTCAGTACAGCGGGTTTAGAGGTTAGCCTATCATTCTGATCCTCGTAGGCTGACAAATGTGTGTAGAGGATCACTTGAGGCAGTTATCCGGTGTTCAGGAACATTACTCCTTCAGTTGATTCAGGTTTGGGCCCTAGCAAACGTTTCCGGAGTGATTTACAGATACTATTTATAGTAAGTCAGGCAGGCAGGAGTTGCTATTTTTAGCAGGGCACCTGGTTCAGTTGGTTAGCTCAGTTTCGACTCAGTTTGATGATCTGATGAACAAACAGTGTTTACTTGGGCATTTAATATTTATTAAAAGTTTGTTAATTTGACTTTATAATATAAAGTCACTTTAATGAAATATTAAAATTATTAAGTGGCGAATTATAAAGTATTTAATACTTTATAAAAGAGGAGTTAAAATAATAATTAAATGAGCATTTAATTATTAATCAAAAAGGGACGCCATTTATTAAATATTTGTCCTAAGTCAAAAAGGGCAAAATTAATCATTTATTTAAATGATTATTGAAAAGGTGCCTTGGGTCGAATTCTTGAAAGGAGGTATATATACTGCAAAGACAAATCGAACTCATTATGTTATGATTATTCAAATTTGTCTTTTTCTCTCTGAGAGCATTGGGGTTTGTGAAACTAGGGTTTCTATAGATCAACAGGTTTTGAGGAACGTTCCCTCTTCAAGATCTGACATACTGAGACTGTGAAATATCAGTTGAAGATTGTCAAACATGGTGACTTCATTCAGAGGTTGCAGCTGTGCTTATTGAATCGATTCAGACAAAGGTTTCAGCAGAGATCCTTCATCTAGCAATAAGGCGATTTATTTTCTCTTGTTATGTGATCTGGCACATTCTTCTAGAGGCCGTACTATATTTATTGTTGCTGGCTGGGCCGTACTTTGTTTGCAAGTGAAACGCCTTGCCTTTTGGTCTTCTGTCTTCTCCAGTGAGGGCGCCTAGATCTCTGGAGTCTTTTGCATCCGTTCTGTGGCTGGAGACAACACCTGTGAAGCTAGCCGTACCTTCCTTCAGCATTTAATGGTGGCTGCAATAACCAAGTTTTTTTTACAATAAATGTTCTTGCCTTTTTGTCTGCATGTTTAGATATCGCCATTGTAATCATTCAGAAAGATCAATAAACTATCTAGCTTCAAGATCTACACTGTATTCTGGTATTTAGATGCATTTGGTATTTTACATTATTTTTCCAGTCTTTTCCTTGCAAAATTGCATTTTCTCTTTATATGCAAAAACCTACAAAAAAAATCAAAAATACAGAAAACAAACAAAACTCAGTATTTTCAGACAGTGTTTGGGTTGAGAGACACCTGGTCTCTTACAATGGTATCAGAGCACAGTTTTCCTGCCATCCTGTGCTTTTTCAGTTGCTTTTTCAATCAGAAGTTTGCTTTTTAGATGCTTTTTCATGAGTAGAGATATCATTTTCTACAGTAAGGGTAGAGGAACAGGCAGAGTTGAGGATTGGACAGGTCCACCGATTCCTGAAGGTGAGACAGTATCAGGGGTTTTGGGTATTCACAGATTCAGTTCCAATAGCAGTGAGAACAGTGTTACAACACTGATGGCAGATCGTGAGATTCCTGCAGAGACACATAGGGATTCAGGGAAAGCACATGCAGAAGGTGATATTACTGATGAGGAGTTTAGGCGCAGGCATGATAATATGATGGACATGATATCCCAGTTGATGGGCATGATGAGGCAGTATACTCCATCCCAGCTGCACTAATATTCAGATAGGGCAGACGAGCAAGACTGCAGGCGTAGACCAACCTTCGGTATCAGCACCGCGGCAGTCGTCACCGATCTATCATGAGTGTAGGCCTGGACAACCTACATTCCTATCTAGAGAGACACCACCTCCGACACCGGACGCAGAGCAGCAGAGTCATCATCATGAGTTTCAGCCACACAATGGCATGTCAGTGGCAAATGTGACTAGATTTCATGGCGAGTATTTGTCATTAGCACCTGAGATCAGACAGGCTTTGACTTTTCATGAGTTTATGGATGTTCATAAACCTAGAGGGGGAGGTAGATTTGACCGCAGAGCTCCTCAGTACCAGCAGCCACAGTCACAGGTGAACAAAAATTTACAGTATGCAGTTAGCAAGATCACCTTGCCGTACTTTGATGGGTCTGATAAGAGTTCAGTGAGGTCTTGGGTCCAGAAGTTGGACAATTATCTATCACTGAGACCCATGCAAGAGGACGAGGCCATTAAGTTTGCTACATTGCATCTTGATGGGTTGGCGCACGATTGGTGGCATCATGGCATGTACACACTTGGCCATCATGCAGTCACTACTTACCAGGAGTTCACCAGCAGGCTCATAGAGCGTTTCGACAACAAGGATCCAAAACTCTACTTCAGGGAGCTAGCTCAGCTCAGACAAACAGGTAGTTTGGATGCTTATGTCGGTGAATTTCAGAGGGTTGCAGTAATGGTGACGGGCATTTCAGAGAGGAGACTTGTGATTCTCTTCGTCGAGGGTTTGATGGAGCCTATGAGAGGTTGGGTCAAGGCATTTGATCCTCCTACTCTTCAGGAGGCCATGAGGAAGGCACGCAGTATGGAACTTGCAGCACCTCGCAGCACCTCGCAGCAAGTTCACTTCAGGTTCGACACCCTATACGAGGCCTAATAAGTCTTTTGACGGGAATAGGCCATTCGACAGGAAGAGGGATCCACCCGATCCTAAGAGACAGAATGCACCACCATTTGACAGAGAAACACTGAATGATTTACGGAAGAAAAAATTATGTTTTTGGTGTAAGGCACCCTATGATGATAAACATGTATGCCCTCTTTGTCCCAAGGTGAAAAATAACCAGATGGAATGGTTTTATGAGGGAGAAGAGCAATTTGATCTGTCAGACCAGCAAGCTGATTCTGAGCATTCAGACGATGAAATGTCTGAAAATGATGGTGAAAATGAAGGATGAAGGAAGCTACAGGAAGCACATTTGACTAGTCTTCAGAGAGATGGATCTTTTAGACTTCGTGGGCTCCTAGCAGGTCAGAAGGTAATCACTCTACTCGACACTGATGCTACTCATAATTTCATAGATGCATAGTTGGTAGAGAGACGAGGTATACAGACAAAGGAGTTTGAGGGTATTCGAGTCAAGGTGGCTGATGGATACACCCTCAAATGTGACAGAAAAATAATTGATCTTCCGATGCGGATGAACAACTATGAGTTCAAGACTGAATTCTATGTTGTAAATATGGGAGATACTGATGTGGTGTTAGGGATGGCATGGCTTCACGATTTGGGTGAGTTCACACTCAATCTACGGGATATGGAGATGAAGTTCAAGGTAAATGGGAAACCTCATGTCATCAAGGCCATCAGAGATAGCAATCTGAGGATGGTATCGTACAGGCGGATGGAGAGACTCATTCGTCATGATATGGTTGATTGGGCTGTAGAGTGTATGTTACTGCCAGCACAGCAGGAGCAGCAAAAGGGTGAGTACCATCCAGACATTCAGATTCTGAGGACTAAACACTCTAAAGTGTTTAGCGACATTCCACCTGGCAGACCTCTAGACAGAGGCACTGAGCACATTATCGAGTTGGAGAAGGGCGCAAAGCCCATTATGATTACACCCTACAGGCATCCGAAACGGCTCAAGGATGAGATAGAGAAGACCATCAATGAGTTATTGGCTATGGGGCATATTAGACCTAGCAAGTCACCTTTTGCTTCATCGGTTGTATTGGTGAAGAAGAAGGATGGATCACTTTGGATGTGCATAGATTACCGCCAGCTCAATTAGAGGACAATTAAGAACAGGTACCCGATACCTCGCATTGATGAGTTGATTGATGAGTTGCACGGTGCTATCTTCTTTACGAAGATTGACTTGAGATCCGGGTACCACCAAATTCAGATGAGGGAGCAGGACATTGAGAAAACCGCTTTCAGGTGCCATTGCCGTCACTTCGAGTTTTTGGTTATGCCTTTCGGTCTAACCAATGCACCTGCTACCTTTCAGGCGACCATGAACAGGGTCTTCAGTTCTCAGCTGCGGAGATTTGTATTGGTCTTCTTCGATGACATCCTAGTGTACAGTAGGTCATGGGAGGAGCATTTAGCTCACTTGGATACAGTTTTGGGTATCTTGGCTGAGGAGTCCTTTTATGCCAAGGAATCCAAGTGTGAGCTAGGCATGGCGGAGTTGTTGTATCTTGGGCACATCATCAGTGCCAAGGGAGTTAGTATGGACCCTGAGAAGGTCAGAGCTATAGTGGAGTGGCCAGTACTAGAGAACCTTACGCAACTCAGAGGATTCATTGGGTTGTGTGCTTTTTACAGGAGATTTGCTAGTGGGTTCTCACGTCACGCCGCACCCCTTACTGATTTGACAAAGAAACGGGCTTTTACTTGGTCACCACAGGCTCAGGAGTGCTTTGGCAGGTTTAAGGTGATCATGACTTCGTGTCCAGTGTTAGCATTACTTGACTTTACGAAGTCATTTGATTTGTTTTGCGATGCTTCAGGAGAGGGCATTGGTGCTGTTTTGATGCAGGAGAGGCACCCTATTGCTTTTGAGAGCAGGAAGCTCAGGGGTCCTGAGAGGTTTTACAGCATTTATGACAAGGAAATGTTAGCCATTATGCATGCTTTGGCTAAGTTCAGGCAATACTTGGTAGGCAGCAAGTTCAGTGTGCGTACAGATCACAATAGTCTAAAACACTTCCTTGGATAGCGAGACCTAAATGAGAGACAGCAAAAATGGGTCAGCAAACTGCAGTCATATGATTTTGATATCACCTTCAGTAAGGGGAAGCAGAATGTTGTAGCTGACGCCTTGTCTCGCAGACCTCAGTTGAATGCTATGGCACAGATTTCCGAGCATTGGAGACATCGGATCGTTACAAAGTATGCTAAGAACCCATGGGCTTCTAGCATTGTTGATGGGACAGAGCAGGATAGTAGGTACACCATTGTGGATGACTTGATCATTTACAAGGGGCGGATTTTTCTAGTTCCTGGTTCCGAGTTGAGGGATACAGTTTTGAGAGCCTTTCATGATCTTCCTATGGCGGGCCATCCCGGTTACTTCAAGACATACAAGTTGCTTCAGGAGCGGTTTACTTGGAAAGGGCTAAAGACTGATGTTCTTCGGTATGTTCGCGAGTGTTCTGTTTGCCAGCAGAACAAGCAGGAACACACATATCCTGCTGGATTGCTTCAGCCACTTCCGATACCTGACAGGAAGTGGGAGTGTTTATCGATGGACTTTATCATGGGTTTGCCGAAAGCCCAAGGTAAAGATTACATTTACGTAGTTGATCGGCTGACCAAATATGCGCACTTCTTTCCGATCACTACTACATTCACAGCGTCGCAGACTGCAGAGCTTTTCTTTAGAGAGGTATTCAGGTTACATGGTTTGCCTCGGACTATAGTCAGCGATAGAGACAGTCGGTTCATGAGCAACTTTTGGAAGGAGTTGTTCAGGCTTTGTGGGACCGAACTGACACCGAGTACCAGCTACCATCCACAGACAGATGGATAGACGGAAATTGTCAATAAGTGGGTGGAAGGTTATCTGCGCAATTAAATAGCTGGACAACAGAGAGCTTGGGTGAGGTGGATATACCTCTGTGAGTATTGTTATAACTCTACTCACCACATGAATATACAGATGACGCCCTTCATGGCATTGTATGGGTATGAGGCACCCAACCTTTTGGATTTGATATTGAGTGATAACAGAGTGCCGAGTGCAGGGGATATGATGCAGAGTCAGCAGGACATTTTGAGGTCTCTCAGATGACGCCCTTCATGGCATTGTATGGGTATGAGGCGCCCAACCTTTTGGATTTGATATTGAGTGATAACAGAGTGCCGAGTGCAGGGGATATGATGCAGAGTCAGCAGGACATTTTGAGGGCACAAAATCAGCAGAAGCAGTATGCTGATCAGAAGAGGGTTGAGCGTTCTTTTGCAGTGGGTGACATGGTGTATCTCATGTTACAGCCATATCGTCAGTCTACTCTGCGGAAGAGTGGTGCAGAGAAGTTGAAACTTCATTACTATGGTCCATTCCGTGTTATCAGACGAGTGGGCGAGGTTGCTTATGAGTTGAATTTACCGGCAGATAGGAGGGTGTATAACATATTTCATGTCTCACGCCTGAAGAAGGCATTGGGTCAGCATGTGATTCCCTCTCCAATTCTGCCACCCCTTGATGATGAGGGGAAATTAATACTAGTACTTGAGGCCATCCTCGAGGTGAGAGAGAGACATCTTCGGAGGAGGGTGATCAAGGAATATCTAATCAAGTGTAGAGATTTGCCAATTGAGGATGCTACATGGGAGTCCGAGGAGATTTTACAGCATCCAGAGTTGAGATTGCTTGAGGACAAGCAATTTCAGGGAGGGCGGACTATAATGTTCCCTTCCTAGTCAGTACAGCGGGTTTAGAGGTTAGCCTATCATTCTGATCCTCGTAGGCTGACAGATGTGAGTAGAGGATCACTTGAGGCAGTTATCTAGTGTTCGGGAACATTACTTCTTCAGTTGATTCAGGTTTGGGCCCTAGTAGACGTTTCCGGAGTGATTTACATATACTTACTATTTATAGTAAGTCAGGCAGGCAGGAGTTGCTATTTTTAGCAGGGCACCTAGTTCAGTTGGTCAGCTCAGTTTCGACTCAGTTTGATGATCTGATGAACAAACAGTGTTTACTTGGGCATTTAATATTTATTAAAAGTTTGTTAATTTGACTTTATAATATAAAGTCACTTTAATGAAATATTAAAATTATTAAGTGGCGAATTATAAAGTATTTAATACTTTATAAAAGAGGAGTTAAAATAATAATTAAATGAGCATTTAATTATTAATCAAAAAGGGACGCCATTTATTAAATATTTGTCCCAAGTCAAAAAAGGCGAAATTAATCATTTATTTAAATGATTATTAAAAAGGTGCCTTGGGTCGAATTCTTGAAAGGAGGTATATATACTGCCAAGACAAATCAAACTCATTATGTTATGATTATTCAAATTTGTCTTTTTCTCTCTGAGAGCATTGGGGTTTGTGAAACCAGGGTTTCTACAGATGAACAGGTTTTGAGGAACGTTCGCTCTTCAAGATCTGACATACTGAGACTGTGAAATATCAGTTGAAGATTGTCAAACATGGTGACTTCATTCAGAGTTTGCAGTTGTGCTTATTGAATCGATTCAGACAAAGGTTTCAGCAGAGATCCTTCATCTAGCAATAAGGCGATTTATTTTCTCTTGTTATGTGATCTGGCACATTCTTCTAGAGGCCGTACTATATTTATTGTTGTTGGCTGGGCCGTACTTTGTTTGCAAGTGAAACGCCTTGCCTTTTGGTCTTCTGTCTTCTCCAGTGAGGGCGCCTAGATCTCTGGAGTCTTTTGCATCCGTTCCGTGGCTGGAGACAACACCTGTGAAGCTAGCCGTACCTTCCTTCAGCATTTAATGGTGGCTGCAATAACCAAGTTTTTTTTACAATAAATGTTCTTGCCTTTTTGTCTGCATGTTTAGATATTGCCATTGTAATCATTTAGAAAGATCAATAAAATATCTAGCTTTAAGATCTACGCTGTATTATGGTATTTAGATGCATCTGGTATTTTACATTATTTTTCCAGTCTTTTCCTTGCAAAATCGCATTTTCTCTTTATATGCAAAAACCTACAAAAAAAATCAAAAATACAGAAAACAAACAAAACTCAATATTTTCAGACAGTGTTTGGGTTGAGAGACACCTGGTCTCTTACACCACCCCCGAAGGGATGAAGTGCTTCAGGTACTGCCCGCTATGTGGTAGAGGGAGGAGACTTCCATCCAAGCGCGAGAGAATATAAGTGTTCTCCCCGACGAGCTTGTGAATCTTGAACGGCCCCAGCCACAAGGAATCAAATTTGTCGTGCATTCCCTTGGGCTCATGTCTCTTGTCCCATAGGAGGACTTGATCTCCAACCTCGAAATCTCGCTGGCGAGCTTTCTTGTCAAAAATTTTCTTCACTCGCTCCTCGTGCTGAGCGATTCTGTCTACCACCTCCACCCTTTCTTCTTGAAGCTTTGTCAGGTACAGGTTGTGCTTCTGAATAGGATCTGTGAATTCTCCATCTTCTACTGTGGTCACCAGCTGCAAAGCGAACAACTCTAGCGTGATAGGTATCATTGCCTCCGTACCATACATGAGGATGAAGGGTGAGGTACCGATGGCTCTTTTTGGAGTAATTTTTTCGGCCCAAAGAGCGTCATAGAGTTTCTTGTGCCAAGTTCGTTGGTTGGAATCAACCAACTTGCGGATGATTGTGACAATGTTCTTATTTGATGATTTGGCTTGTCCATTACCCTAGGGGTAATAATTTGATGAATGAGATAGAGTGATGTCGTGATCAAAACAAAACTCTAGTAGTTCCTCAGATGAGAAACATGTTGCATTATCTGTCACAATTTTGCGAGGAACTCCGAAGCGCGTGACAATATTTTCCTTCAAGAATTCACACACGACCTCGGACGTAGCCCACTTGGTAGGAATGGCCTCAACCCATTTGGTGAAATAATCAGTGGCTGTGAGGACATAAATATGCCCCTTGCTGGAACGTGAGTTGATCGGACCAATAAAATCTAAACCCCATTGTTGGAATGGAGCGTCTATAACAACTGGCCTGAGAGGAGTGGCTGCCAACTTTGCCTTGCCAACAAACTGCTGACACAACTGACATTTGTGCACCCACTCATATGCATCGCGGAACATATGTAATGTCCCCTTCTCGAGCATGATCTTTCCAGTTGACCGTTGGCCTATTCTGGAGACCCGTAGGCTACTTGGAAGGTGAAATTAGGGTTTCGTGTTTTGGAGGTTGCTATTGCTCATGGTTGGTTGATTGAATGGCGGATTCTTTTTGGGTTTTCAGAGAGCTTCGCAACGGTGTGTTTTTCTTGGCATTCCGAGCACCTTCAGGAATTTACTATTTTTAGTAAATTCTATATTTAGCAGTGGTCCAGTCAGCACCAGCTCAGTCAACTTTCCTCTTCTGGCGGTTCATTGGGTAATTCTCATTTTTGGCTTAAGGGGTTCATTTTGGAGAAATAAGTTATTTTAAGTCAAAATGTTTTATTTTATAAAATACCCCTTGGCCTAGTGATATAACTTAAAAGTTGTTTTAAAGAAGGGGACTTTGAGGGGTATTTTCTCATGAAGGAAATATTTTTATATTTCTAAAGTTTATAATTGCTCAAGGGAAAATGGACGCCTACTTGGAGGAGTTAATATTTTATTTAAAAAAAAGATGTGAAGTGATTTTTATCTCTCAAGGAAGGTACGCCAATTTGAAGGAGTCTTGGTCAAAGTTAAACCTAAAAACAGCTTGGAATTAGGGCGCACTTTCTAGAAGCCTCCGGAGTCTTCTCTTCAGTCTATAAAACGCGGTTCCCTCTCTTCATTTGATTTATCTTTTGTCTACAGGAATGTTATGCTGCCGGAATGGCTTTGGGACTGCTTCAAGGAATGTAAGCCTCCTAGCTTGGCATTGCTTCTTGCTTGAGAGATAGCAACTAGTGATGAGGTAGTTGTAGTTTGAGTGATTTGTAGTGAGATTTCTGCATTGTAGTCATTGTGTGGCTTTGTAGCTCAGTTCATGCATATTAGAGAAATTCTGGAATTGCATCTTCTTTATAGCTGATTGTTGTTTTTATTCATAAGTCAAAAAATACAAAAAGAATCATTCTGGGTATTGCATTTATCTCTCTGTCTGTGAGGGGCGACCCTTTTCTCTAATTTGCAGATTTTTTGATGAAGTACTGAATTTTTAAAAGCAAATCGCCCTTCCTTGAGGGCCGTACCATTTGGGGCTGCCTTGAAAATCGTGCATAAAATATATGAGGTCTTTTGGGTTAGTTTTGTGATTCAATCTTGGGCGCCATTATTCTAGGATCATTATGCATTCTGTCTTGTGAATTTTGAGTGAGTTTGGAGTGAGTTGTGAGCAAAATAGAGGGTTTTAGGGCTGCTGTTTATGCATGTGAAAAACAGGACTGTCAAAAATCAGATTGTCAAGTTGGTCTTTATAGTGGAGTTTCTGATCTAAGCTTCTTATCCAGTGAAGGGGATTCATTATATTGTTGCAGCACTATTTAACTCTTGATTTATGTTCGTAGCAAGGCATTTTCTATCATGTTGTAAGCTGAACAGTAGTACTGTCAGCGTTCTCACTTATTTTCCTTAACTGCACTGTAATACTTAGCATCTCCGTCATATGGTAGCTCCAATTCCATCTCGGGTTGGAAAGCACATTCTTGACGTCGAGTTACATCAGCATAATAGTTGGTAGGGATCCTCTGACCACATGCTCGTCGTTCTCCGACGCATTTCTTGGTTAGAGTTCTTTGTATCCGCATTGTATTAAGACCCTCTGACCACATGCTCGTCGTTCTCCGACGCATTTCTTGGTTAGAGTTCTTTGTATCCGCATTGTATTAAGACCCTCTGACCACATGCTCGTCGTTCTCCGACGCATTTCTTGGTTAGAGTTTTTTGTATCAGCATTTCATTAAGATCCTCTGACCATATGCTCGCCGTCATCCGACGCATTCTTGGTTAGAGTTCCTATTCAGCATTGCATTGAGATCCTCTGACCATATGTTCACACTTTGCCCAACTCGGGATCTTGGTGTACATTCTTGGTTAGAGTTGAATTCTGCATTGTTTGGTTTAAGGGCTAACCCTAACGATTGTGTATTGCTTTGCTCATTGTAATTGAAAAATTGAAAAAAATTGGCTCAGTATATTTCAACATAGTCGTCCAAAATAATTGTGCTCGCAAAATCTTGAAAGTTGTCACCTTTGAAGAAAAGTGGCCAGCACATTCTTGATTGTGGAAGGCTTCTAACAATCGGCGTTGTTGATCCTTGGTGACACACAGCAAAACGGGACGACTTATTTTTGCATGTACAGTTAACTAAAGTACTTGAAGGTGGCACCCATTTTAGGGCGAATTTCTCATACATTTAACTGAGTTGGAGGTCCAAGCAGGAGATGGCGTGCATTTTAGAGGTCCAATTAGAGGGAGGCGCCTAAATTTAGGAATTGGAAGCATATTGTGACGCCTTAAGACTTGAATTAATTTATTTAAGTCACATTAGCGCCTATTATTCACATCACAGGTGGAAGCAAACACGTATTTCTTAAGCAAGCAAAGATTTGAAGGTGCTTCGAGTAATATTTTTCAGTGTTCTTCGCAGTACCAAGTCCAAATTGTTCAAAAGATACATTTTTCAGACTTGTCTTAGGTTTTCTCTCGCATGTCAAAGTAAACGGCAGAATTTTCAAAATCTGATCATCTAGGCACACATATTTCAGCGTCAGTAGCAAAACCCTTGTCTTAGATTTTTTCGAGAAAATTGCCCCATTGCTTCCATTTCTGAAGCACTGTGCTTTTTTCCGAAGATTCCTTTGCATGTGAGCCAAAAACTCAAAATTTCTGAAATCGAATCATCTGGGTTGGCTTAAAATTCCATTGCGTAAAAAACCCATATTCCAATTTTTCACAGGAAAAATTGCCCCAAGAAAAACTAGAACCCTTGCAATTCTCGACTGAAAAGCCTTTGCATGCCTTGCTAAAACTCAATTTCTGACAATCTGGGTTGGCATAGAATTCAATTCTCTACAAAACCCATGTTTCAGAAAAATTCTGAAAAATTTCCAGCAACTGGTTATTTTTAGCTTCATCCAAAGCCTTTTTCAGCTTTTTTTGAAAGTTGTCCGAACATATCCAACTTTACACTCAAAAATCTAGAATTTCAAAATGCAATTCAACCCTATAGATTACAAGGCCAAATCGGTCTTGGTGCATGAATTTTTTAAAATCTCGGACATAGACTTCGGTCATGTCTATCCAGTGGTCAAACTGAGCACGCTGGAAGGTGTTAGCAGCACCACAGTGAAGAATCTTGGGCATTCCGGATTGCTGGTCTCAGCATCTATTCCTATCACGGTTTTTGATCTTGAGATCATTATTGCTTGAATTAAGCATTACGACACATCTACAAGACAAATCAGATCAGCCGATGGGATTGTCATTTGCAACATCAAGCAGAGGGACGTGGAGAAGTGCTTTGCTATTCCACCTTGCTCAAACAATTTTACCATAATCATTGAGGATTGCGACAAGATATGGTACAGAGACAGAGAAAGATTGCTCAAAGATGGTTAAAAGAACAGAAGACCAACATGCCAAAGAAGGTTGGGCGTAGGGAGTTCAAGGATGAAATTGCCATCTTGATAACTTTGCTCAACCGGGTTACAGGTCAGGAGGAAGCTAATATTTTCCACCCGTGAATGTTCTATGTCATTTCCCGGACTATCGACAAGGAACACTTTGACTGGGCCATGTTAATTAGCGAGTGTCTTATCTGGTCTACTTAATTTCGTTCCAAGGCAATTATAGAACTTTGAAGACCAATGGAACTCTTGGCGTTCAGCATGTTCACGAATATTACTCACAATTGAAGTTCTCAAAGGCTAAACAGGATTTCAAAGTGGTGAATGATCACTTCCTAATGAAGACAGTCATAGACCTCGATAATGAAATGCACATTAGGATTTCACTAGAGGCAAGATTAGCAATGGAGAGTTGGGCAAATTGGTTCATTCAATTCCCCACTTTCACATATATTCGAGTGTATGGTTACACCGGAGAACCTCTGATGCTACCAAGGTACCCATCAAACAAGGTCCTATTCATGGAGTTCCTAAGACAAGCTCAAGAGGTTCACTCTTTTCTTCGCAATTGGCACAAGCAAGCATTCACCTTTCCTTTCTGACGGGGTATTTACAAATGCAAGACAGTTGCTGATTGCAAGTTAATGACGAACAAGTTGGAAAGACTCCATCTCAAGTATCTTATCGAGAGGTGTTCTTATGATCCATTGGGTCATTATTCAACATGGTTGGAGCGAAGTAATTCACACAGGCCAGCACTTGAGGAATTTTGGGCCAATTGCGAAGACAAATTTGAAGTACGTCGACGTCATTACTGCAAAATTACTCTTCCTCAGCTTGTTGATTTCCTATCAGAAGATGTTGAGGGTTTGTCAGATGATGATGGAGAGGTGTTGCTTAGCACATACGTCAAAGATCAAGTTGCTTGCCATCCACTTCGCCAACCAAATTGGTACGCCAGGGAAGGTACTTCAATTGAGGACCTGTCAAGAGCAATTATCAAAAGTAGCATGCACTTCTTGGACAGCAAGAGAAGGCGAAGGACAGTTCCAGTTTTGGAGCCACCAGTAGGGTTTTCTTCACTTCCTTCTACATCTAGGTTGAGGCCTTGAGTTAAGGTCATTGCACATCCACCTAAAGATGTTAGAGTTAGTGGGAATACGAAAGAGAGAAGCAAAGGAAAACGGAAGCAAAAGCAGGTTGAGCAGATGTCAGAAGTTCCAATGGAGATAGTGATATAGGCTGAAGCCGATTCTTCATTTCCTAGCGCGCCATTTTCACCAAAATCACCTCCCATTGATATTGACTCAGAGCTCAAAACATTGGTTCAGGAAGCCTCAATGCCAGTTGATCCATCAGAGGTTGATACAGCAGTAGCAGTCTCTCCTTGAGAAGATACATTGATCATTCATGTTGGCTCGAGAGGTCTTTGGAAAGACAGAGGCGAAGCCTTCATATCAGCTTGATTTATCTAAGTTTGGTGATCCTTATCAGGATAGGTCAAGCAAGAATGTCAAGAAGCAGGTGCACATAGAGAAGACTCTTGAAGCAGAGATCGTCATTGAAGTTGCTACACTGCCAGAGGGCAAGAACCTGGATGAAGTTGAAGTTGGTGATTTCACCTTCGTTAAATCTAATCTTGGCTGGTGCACTTGGAAAACGGACGTGAGCCTCTTTAAGGTTGTCGCAAGTAATCTTGTAGAGCGTGTCATGAAGGATGGAGAAGATAAGGCAGCCCTCAAGGCTGAAATCAAGCAACTCCGACAGTACATCTCAGATCTCGTTCGTGGAAACTCGAGCAGAGCACCTAGTCTTCCACATCTTCAAGAGATTCTTGCAGAACAACAGAAATTGGATCAATTAGTTAATCGTGGAAATCTCGTGGACAACTGGATTAAAGATTTCATTGTTGCAAGCCGATACCTTCTCACAGAGATATATCAGTTGAGGCATAAGGCACATGAGCTTCGTCAGGGAATCCAACAACTTGAAATAACTGTAGTAGAAGGCAAGGCGACAAACTTGATACTCGTATCTCAGTTAGCAGTTGCATATGACGCCATTGTAGCAGATGAGGATAAAAGGAAGGTTTTCGCTTGGAGAGAACATCTTTTCAAAGTGGAAACATATGAAAGAATCTCTACAAGGATGGATGCGCTCAAAGAGGGTTTTGCTGGAGCTCTCAAATTCATTAGCGGGTTTGTCACTCATATTTCATTCCATTATCTTTGTGAGGATGGTACATATGCTAAACTTGATGCAATGCAGTCTGAGTTTGAGAAGCTGGTTTGTGATAGCCTTGATGGAGATCCTATGGCATCCAAGTTGGATCACTTCTCAGTGATGACAATTAGTTTCAACAACGCAACTGTGGAGGTCAGAGAATGTCAAAGGATGATTAGAGATGGTGAGAGGGAGTTGAGTAGGCAGCCTGTCATCATGGATAGTGTCAAAGTGCCAGAAGATGAGACAATCGACCAATTCCTAGACGGGGTGATAGCCCGTGATGGCTTGGAGTAGTCAGTCAGGTCCTGCAGTTATTTCTGAGGATAGAATCAGAAGCAACAGTTGACTCGACATCAGTCTTGAGTTCTAATTGCTGATTTTATGCATGATTTTCTCATCCTCATAGATATTTTTGGAGGAGTTTAGACTTTCAGTTAGGATTAGTTAACTAATGTTAGTTATCAGTTAACTTTCATTTCAATAAGGACCTGCACGTTGCACATGTCCATTTAGTTTAGTCTTGTTTTGGTTAACTGATGGTAGTTTTCCAATTAATTGTATAGTTTCATTTATTTAGGTTTAGCAATAAATCTTGCATGCTTTCAAGACTCATGTTAACTCAGGGTGATTTTAGGGTTCCCTACACCTTGTAGTTCTATAAATAAGAGCAATCTTGCTCATTTGTGTTGTACCCCAAAATTAAAATTTTTGTTACACCTAGACATTTTGAAGAAATGAGTAAAAGTCTTGTTAAATCAGTCAAAAAGGTCAAAATTTGGGTGTGCATGTCTTGCATGAGGGGTTAAAGTGCGAAATTTTCAAATTCTGACGATCTGGGTTTGCTCAAAGCAACTTAACCTACAAAACCCAGATCTCAGTTTTTCATCCCTAAATTTTAGGAAAACTGCTATTTTTAGAAAATTTCTAAAATTAGTAACGTTTTCTGGGTTTTCTTGGAAATGGATATTGGCAAAACTTTCTAAAAATAGAAAGTTGGTCCGACAGGGTCCAAACTGATTTTGATTGGTTCAAATTTCGTCCATATCAGGCTGGTGTAGTCAAAATTTCAAAATAGTCAATTTTGCCCTTGTGGGTCTATTCTGCTTTTTTCAGAAGCGTATCTGGAGCTTCGAGGTCATCAATGGAGGTCATTCGGCTGCCAGACATCAAAATCAACACTCAGGCGTTCAACAGAAGATGAAATGATAAACATGCACGGAGAATGAAGGAGATGAAAAATGATGAAAATTTTCTAACATTGCCAGACTTGGGCGCCCCAGGTGAAAAAGGGCGCCCATCTTTTTAGGGCACCAAATGTCAGAATTAGGGTTTGCGCCTCCAGTCAATGTTGTTCAGTTCTCTGTCAGCTTTGCAACGAATTCAGCGGTGTAGTTATCAGATTACTCAGTCATCCGGAATTCAGCGACGAACAGGGGGGATCCAAACTGAAGTCAGAACGAGGAAAAGTTGAAAATATCAAAATTTGACTAAGTGTTCAGATTTTGGGCGCCCAACTTTTTGAAGGGCCTAATTCATCCGTTAGGGTTCAAGAATATGTTTGATCTTTTCAGTATCCTGCCAGCTTCGCGATGCCTGTCTTTGTCAGCACGTCCGACTGTTTAACATCCTGCAGATTCAGATCGAAGACGAAGGTACAGAATGAAGGTTTCAGACTTGAAGATGAAAATTAGTAAAAATGGCTAAGTCTGGAGGAAGTGGGCGCCCCTGGTGAAGAAGGGCGCCCAAGTTTTCAGGGGTCCTAGCAGATGAATTTGCAGACGAGTGTCTAATGAGATCTCTTCACGGTTGATCCAGCTTTCAAACGAGATACTCAGCACGCCTATCGGAGGTCGCAGTCGCCAGATACAAAGCGCCGAACAGGGAGTCTGACGAGAGCTTAGAACAAAGATCCAGAAGCAAAACACCAAAAAAAATGAAAAATAAACTAAGTGTTGGCAAAGTGGGCGCCCCCAGTCAAGATGGGCGCCCAAACTTTTGAAGGGTTAAAATTCACTTTTTGGCAAAATCTCTTCTAGAAGACCCCTTCTCATTCTTCGTCAGCTTCGCGATGAGCACAACCGTCAGTCAATCCGACGCCTGAAACACCAGATTTGACGAAATCATCTGTAGAAGAGGAGTTAATGAAGAAATTGAAGATCAGAAAAATGGCTAACACTGTGAAAGTTCGGAGCCCCTCGAAGGAAAAGGCTCCCATGAATTCAGAGGTCAAGATCAAGTTTTTAGCCAAAGGCTCCTCTAGAACATCCTTCTCAGAATCAGTCTGGCTCCGCGATGAATCTTTCAGCTCGCCTGTCGGATCAACCTAGAAGTCGGAGATCGAGGTCAAACCAAGGGTCAAAATGGAAGAAAAGTTGAAAATGCCAAAATTTTGGCTAACACTGGGTAAAGTGGGCGCCCCTGGTGAAGAAGGGCGCCCAACTTCACATGCCTTAGAAAATTTTCATAGATTTTGAAATTTTCAAGATTGCAAGAGAAGAAAGAGGCGTCCAAGTTCAATGAAGCTGAGATTTAGGGTTTTGGAGATAAAAGCAAAAGAAAGCAAAGCAAAAACAAAACCCTAAGTCTATTTAACATCTTTCTTTTATGTTATTTTCATTATTTTTGCAGGTAGCCTTCAAGGGAGAAAGTTGGAGCAGCAAGTTTGAAGAAATTTTTCAAGATTCAAGAACGTAGCTTGCTGGTTTTTCATCATATTTTTCAGACCAGCAACATAAACCCTTGCTTTTTCAAGCTTTTTCATCCAGAAGATCAAACTTTTCAAGAAGAAGACCAAGGCATTCCATTTTTCAATCATCTGGGTCTTTTCTCTTCAATCTTCTGAAAGAAATTTTCAAGAACTTCATCAAGTTGCAGCAGCTGCTTTTATTTTGCATGTCAGTGAAATCATCAGTGCATTCAGTTTTCAACCATCTGGGTCCTCTTAAATCAGTCTTTTGAAGAAAACCCATATCACAGCTTTTTTCAAGAAAATTTTAAAACCTAGGGTTGGCTGCTTTTTCGATCAGCCATCAGTGTTTTTCAAATTTGATCAACTGGGTTCATTCCAAATTGTATTCTGAACAAAACCCAGGTGCCAGCTTTTTCGGTGAAAAATTGAGAAAATTAGGGTTTGCTGCTTTTTTAGTCAAAATTCAAGATTTTCAAAGACGGATGATCTGGGTTGTCTTGCAACGAAATTCTGAGCAAAACCCATATCTCAGAAAAAATTTCCAAAATTTGCCCGTTTGAAGATGAAAAACCAGCATTCTAAAAATAGAAAGTTGCTCGAGACTTGTCTGAACATAGGCGAGTTTACAGTCATTCTTCAAGGTTTTCAATATGGAGAACACTCCCCTCGAGTTTAAGACCAAATCAGCACTATGTTAAAACGTCATCATCTCAGCTGAAGAACAAGAGAAGATGTGATATGAGAAAAAGGAAAGGTATCAGAAAAGAGTAGTGCAATACTTTTTGTTGGAAATCAAGCGAAGTGTCAGAAGCATAAAGTTGCAGAGCCGCCAAGTTATCAATTAGTGAGTCATCTTTTTGGGCAGCGATGTTTTGCAAGAATAAAACTCATAAAACAGTTGAAGAAGTGAAAAATTCTCTAAGGGTGAAGAGATCTTGGAGAATCAGAATATTGCCTTTGAAGGCATAGATGCACCGAACCGGGACACAATCTCTAACTTCCTAGCAGATGTGATCGAGCTTTAAAGCAGCTTTCTTCTAGAAGCTTTCTTTCCCGCTTTCTTTCTATTCTTGGAATAATCCTTATCCATTCTTTGAGTATAGAAAGAAGATAAGATGTAATAGTTGGCGTTTCCCGCTTTTTTTTGCTTTCTAGGGTTTTGTCTTTCTAGATTTAGTAATAAAGTTTGCTTGTTGAGCAAGCCCTATATTGTGAAAGCAAGGAGATTTTAGGGTTCCCTACTCCTCTGCTTGTCTATAAATAAGAGCCTTTGCTCATTAGTTTTGGAACCATGCTAGTGATAACAAAACGCTGAGCCTATTTTGCCTTCTATTTGTTATTCAAGTGTCGTTCACTTATGTTTTGTGATAGCAAATTGTTGAGCCTCTTTAGCCAACAAGGAGTTAGTGTGATTGTTGTTTCTATTGTGTAAGAATAAGATTGCAAGCCTCTTTAGCTGCAATTTCTTATTCCAGGCATGTTAGAAGTGAGTTTTGTTCCAGAAGTTCGAGTAATAAAATCATGAGCCTCCTTTGCCTGGATATAAAATCTCTGATTTCCGTTATTGGTGTTTTACTTTTATGATCTCGATTTCAGCTTACATTGAAGTGTGTAGATGTTTGTTGAGAAAGAGTTTATCGAAGTATTTTGTCAGAAAATCTACCTTGTTCATTTCTAGTTTCTCTTGCTCTGCTTATTACTTGAGAAGTTAGAAACGTCTTTAGTTTAAGTTAGTCGTAGTTGAAGTTCTTAAATTAGAAAATCTCAGCTGCGGCGTTTGTGTTTTATAAACCTTGTGCTCTAGCTGATCAAAAAGATAGGCAACTTAGTTTTAGTTTACTTTCTTGAATACCATCAGCAAGAGGGAGCTTCCCCTCCTAATTTGAAGAGCAGTTTATCTGTGCATAGCTGTCCGTTTCAAATACGCATACTAGAGGTGCGAATTTAAACGCCAACAATTTGTAATAAACTTTTGCCCGTAATAGCGAACATGCTGAGCCCACCTTGCCTATAGTATCGCTATTCAATATCTGTTCACTTAGTTAAATATAATTGCTGGTTGGATCGTTTATTGTGTGCGTGTCTCGATATACAATTTGTTGTCTTGGTTATTGTTCTTGTTGTGATTAATAAGTTTTGTTTCATATCTACGCCTCGGATAGAGTATTTTACCTCCTTGGAAATTTAGAGATGAAGTTTATCATTCGATGTTGTTCCTAGTAATCTTCTTTGCAGCCTACACCTCGGATAGAGTATTTTACCTCCTTGGGAATCCTGGAAACTAGTTTACCGTTTGTTGTCGTTCTCAATAACTTTTATTTCATCCTACACCTCGGATAGAGTATTTTACCTCCTTGGGAATCCTGTGATAAAGTTTGTTGTAGACCAATTCCCTGCTCCTAATTCCTCTTGCTCTAAGTTACCGGTTCGGGTTCGGGGACGGGTGTGGGTATGAGAACCCGGTACGTGGGTACGTGAAATTTTTTTTAGGGGTTTGGGTGCGTATGGGTACGTATATATATATGTATTATATATACAAAAAAAAGAGAAATATATAGAATTGTAAAACTAAATCATTTCATAGTATGATACTTGATCAATCTAAAGTAAATAAGAATAATTCTTCAAATAAATATAAAGAAAACAATGTAAATAAAATGAAATATATCTTAAGTAGTCATAAAGTAAAATAAAATGACTCTTAAGGAAATAAAATAAGTTAATAACTCAAGACTAATATCTCTCGGCGAGATGTATTTAACATATCTGTACTAGTATCTAACAAGAAATCAGTACTTCAGACTTTTATGGCATATGAATCTTAGAACACAATTTGTTACATGAATTAAGGGAACATATTTTACAGAATGTATGCATAACAAGTTCTTCTCTTGTAAGAACCATTTCAATTGAAGTTGAAAATGTTATTTTGATTAACATTTGTTTGGGTAGTTGTCAGACTGTTCACCATAATTGTTTGTATTAGTGATACCTTTTATTATTTTCAATTATCACTAGTACCATCTTCATTTTAATATTTTATGATTTTTCTTGAAGAACTTGGGTAATTATGTACTTCTTATCAATTGTTCTTAATCATATTGGTTTCTGTTTTGGACTTAATGGTCTCCATACCTGCAGCTTATTTTTTTGCATTATTTGTAATCTAAAGGGCATTATTTGTAATCTAAGTCACAAGGTTCGCCTGGGTTCGTGTTAGGTGTGCACAGGGTGCACGCCCAACACTGTGGGTTCGGACGGATGAGCGGGTGTATGCACCCTGGAAAACCCACAGTGTTGGGCGCGTACCCTGTGCGCACCCAGCACGTACCTGCAGACAAACCCGAACCGGGTGCGTACCTGAACCGGGTTCAGGGCCTACGGGTACGAACCCTGCATCACAACTCTTGCTCTATTTATCTAGAGGGAATAGGATATTTTAGCATTAGCCTAGTTGTAGTTAAAGGTCAGCAAAACTAGAGAAAATCCTTAGCTACAATGTGTTTGGTTTCTTAACCTTGTGCCTCTTCCAACTGAGTCAAAAAGATAGGATTGAGATCATTTACCTTTTCACGCATATCAGGACAAGAGGGAGCTTCCCCTCCTAATTTGAAGAGCAGTCATTACGCACTGTGAAATATGCTAACCAATTTTTACACAATAACCAACACTTGGCCAATTTGATTAGCGTTAGCGCCAAAACCAAATCTCTATCAAAGCAACTCTAACCAAGAATGCGCCTTAAAGCCACTAAAGGAAGAGGAGCGAGCATATGGTTAGAGGATCCCTAGGATCAAATAACTCATCAACTAAAATTGATTAAAACTGGAAATGTAAGATAAACCCACGCCAAGAATGTGCACTCAAGATCCCTTTGAAGGCGAGGTGCTAACATATGGCGAAGTACTTATTACAAAATGAAAGAAACTTAGGCGGATAACCAGCCATAGGATTTTCAAACTAACTAATTCATCCGCTGTGGCAGGCATCCACTCATGAGTGGGGATTCACCACTTGACAATGGGTACAAGAGAGATTAACATTCATTCTCCACAATGGCAGTAAACCATCCAGGGGTATTTAATGTGAAATTTTAACAAGTAATTGCAGCAATAACAATGGTTGGATTAGTACTACTAAATCTCAACCTTATAATCAAGGAATCTGCAAATTACAAGTATTACAATGATAGAGAATAATGCTAAGATGTAAAGAATGAATGCTTTACAATGTTTATCCCTCAAATGATGAAGTAAAGGCCAAAAACAAAAAACTAATGCAATCTGATATAAAAATCTGAATTCTGGAAATTTTGATTAGCAAACAGAAAACACCATGAAATGCTCATAACTTCATCAATATACCTTTAAATTGACTGAAACCTTTTGCAAAGGCTCTCTAAGAGTATGGCGCCCAAGAACAAGTCAGAAAACAGTATCAAATCCTCCTCATTTATTTGGCACGAATCCCAATGTGCTTTGAGAAGGTACGACCTAGCTGTAAGGGCGTTTTTGCTCTTAAAAATCAGGTTTTTTGAATTTAAATCTCATCTTCTATGAGAAGGGTCGCCCAATGTCAACAATCACGTAGCACAAATGCTCAGAATGAAATAAAATTTACTCACAAAGCTCTATACAAAATTCACTTTCAGTTGTAGATGAACCAGCAACTCAAAAATGATAATAAACTCGAAAATTCTTCAACAATAGGCTCAATCTGCTAGTCTGGATGAGAAGCAGCAATAAAATCAATTAGGTGTTGTCTTTCAAACACGAAATTGATTAGAATCTAGGAGGTAAGCATCCCTCGAAGAAATAATCACAATGTCATTTTGACATCATAACTTTAGCAATTAACAATGGATATCAAATGTTGGAGCAAAGCTTCATATTTAAAGAGAATGAGATGACTTCAATTTCCCTTCACGGTATGCCAAAAGTCACATTTGAAACTTTTCAAATTTCCAAAAGTTATTAATTCCTCCTCAAGATGGCGTCCACTTCATGGCAATTAAAACTTCATTAAATATTTAATTTTTCCTTTATGAGGGCGTCCCCCTTCAAGTCCACCTTTTAAACACAACTTGAAGTTACCATCCTAGGCCAAGGGGGTCAACAAAGAAACATAACATTAATTGCTTTGTATTAAATAATTGCCATCAAAACTGCATTTTGGAAACTATACCAAAAATACCAACTGCTCCAACAAGAAAGAACAATTGAAGTATTGCCAACAGGACCATTGCCAAACATAGTATTTACTAAAAATGGTAAATACCAAGAAATGCCACAAAACCTCCAAGCAAAGGAAACCCTAATTCCACTTCTGATCAACCTATGGATTTCCGGAAATAGGCTATCAGTCAAAGAAGACCGTATGGCCAAAATAGGGACATTACAGTCTACCCTTCCCAAAATTGCTTGTCCTCAAGCAATGCCATAACACTCCAAACTGATCCCACCAAACATATAGGATCTCGGGGTCCCATGTCCATCTCGGAAAGGTCCCACCTTGCTGATGCTACTCTACTCTGATCACACGAATGAAATCGCTGCACCATAATTGCATAAACCAACCCTGCAACCTTAAGGAGATAACATGCCTGAAATTCAAACTGAAAAACATGGAAGGAATGGAATCAAAATCTAGCAGCATCTCATGCCCAATAAACACTGAGGAATTAACATCTGCGATGTCAATGTCAATCACCATCCTAAGAACAAAGAAGATTACTCTAAACAACTCAAAGATATTCTCATCAACATCACTCCTCAAAGCATCAGACCAAATCACAAGAACAAATGTGACTCCATCATAGCTATTTGCAAAAGAATAAACAGCCCTTTGCATGTTCATAACAACTGCATCATCAAAGCTCCTCAAGGATGTATAATGCCTCTTCTGAGTAATTCTGACATATTCAAGAAAATTTCTAAAAACTCCCACTAATCTTTCAAAAGTCTCAAAAAGTTGAACCCAAACAAGCAAAGGTTCGCTACCCCAAACAATAGTGCAAGAAATTGTATAGAGTAAATCACTGGAAAGGAACTTAAACACCATCCAAATTGGGTCCAAATCACTATGGAGCATCATTTCCCACTTTTGAGGCCATAAACCATTACTGAAAAAAGATTGAGAAGAGGAAGAATGAATGTACCAGCTGCCTATGAAAACTGAAATGAACCTCTCAAAATCTGAGTTTAGGAAAATCATCATGCAATGAACTGAACAGCTGCTGCAATACTGAAAATCAGCGTCCATAATAGAACAATTGCTCATGCCCAAGGCCGGAAACATCTTCTCAAGAAACTCTAAACCAACATTAAACCATCCTTTGTTCGAAATATCTCTCCAATTCACTAGTTGATGAGCAAAAAGAACCTTTGAATGATTGGCGAAGATGGGAACAACATCAAAGGATCTGTAAATTAAATTCTTATCTCTCCAAAGATTCCTCTTTCTACTTGTAGCAATCTCCATCAAGCCATGTTGAGGATTCCAAACACGAATACTCAACTGAAAATGTTCCCCAATGCATTTGAAATAGTACACAACACTTCTCCAAGTACTAATCAAGGCAAAATGCAAACTCAAGAATTTAGAGTCTTCTTTGATAAACCCATGTAGCCCACCCATGAAAACATCAACACTAACGGAGCGCAAAAAAAAAGTTGTCCTCAATTCCCATTCCCTCAAAGGACTAGGATGAGCAAAACATAACTCAACTCAAGAGATAGATTGTTAAGAAAGTAAATAATTTGTTTAGGTCCAACTTTCTCCCAAACTTCATGAGTAATAAGTCTGGAATCTTCACTCTTTGCTGCTGCAATGGAGTGACTAGTAGCTACCACCATATCAAGAATGAAAGACTCAACATTAGAGTTCAAAGAAATCTGCAAACAAGAGTAGGAACAACTGCTGCAATATTGAGAATCCACATTCATCTTGACCAAATTGCTCGAACACAAGGGTGGAAACACCCACTTTAAGAGCTCCATTACAACAAAGAACCATTCTTTGCTCAAAATTTCTCTCCAATCCATTTGTTGGAATCATCAAGTGGCTGGTAAGAAAGGAAAAAACACCATTAATTTTGAAAGTTTGATCCTTATCCCTCCAATGAACCTTCCTACCATACCCCAAAATATTTTTCACAACAAATTCCTGAGTGCCAATCAACTCCAATTGCACACCCAGAAAATTATTGACTTCTTTGGTAAACCACGGCAGTCTATCCAAGAAAGCTTCAAAAACAAGGGAGCCTAAAACAAACATCGCCTTCAAATCCTTCTCCCAAGACAGGTTAGTGCGAACATTACTCAATCCAAAGGATAAACTGTCAGGCATGTAAACAATAATCTTACCAAAACATGTTTTAACAACACCTTGGTGTCAAAGATGGGAAAGTTGTCATGAATCAACACTTCCCATATGGAGACTAAATTCTCTAAACCTCTTATGCATTCACTTACAAGCAAGCTTGGAGGATTATCAATCACAAAATATATTTCGTCCCTACATTCTCTGAGAATTTTGAAATCAGCTAGCTGGTCTCCTACCTCCATTACACCCAACTGAACATTTGCTAACATGCACTTTGTTGATTCAAGCTCAAGAGTAAGCTTATCAACCTTTCTTTCACATCCTTGAAATAAACCAATAATCTTCTTTGTGAATTCGTAGGCATAATCCCGATCTTTAATCCAGCATAGATACCCTGATTTCATATTCACTAAGGAGTCTTTAATAAATTGCAAATTAAAGAGAGTGACTCCATCCCAAACTCCTTCCTGTCTCTCATCACTCAAACTATGTGAGCGGTCAAATCTGAATAAGGCATGCACCTCATCCCCAATGGAAAACATGAATTGTCTTTTCCACTCACAGAAGTGCAAGGATGGTGAACTGCTGATAGGCTGCATTTCAAAATCAGAACTATGTTCTTTGTCTTTGTTGCCCCCATAGCTGCTCCAAGACTCCTGTCTTTCACCACCCACCAACTGAAAATGCTCAAGGTCATGAAGAGAATCAAATCTTACCAATTCTTCAGACCTCTGTTTACAATCAACTACATAAAGAGGAAAATTTGATTTGAATTTGAGAATTTTTTTAACCTCTTCATCAACAAAGGCCCCGTGGTCTTCTAGCTCTATTTCTCCTTCATTGTCTCCTTGATTATATGTTAAAGAAGCCCCCAATTTGATCAATGAGTCATTATTAATCGCAGACCTAGAAGTTTTAGCAGCAAAAAACTTTTCTTTAGTGGCTGCAACCAAACTAAAATGGTCATTATGGGGCTTTTTCATGCAAGCTATTTTGTCAAAAACAACTTTTCCTCCAAAGGCCATCTCATAGCTTGTAGTGAAATCTGAATTTTGTTCTTTATTGGGATCAAAGGGAAATCTATCCCATACAAGTTCTTTAACACAATTAGGTGCCTTCACACCCGGATCCCAAATGCTGAAGGGCTGATTATTTTGTTCAAAAAGAAACTGTCCTTCGTACTCCACTTGGAATGGTGACTCTTTGAATGAGACACCTCCCAACTCAACAAAACTGATATCTTCATGAGAATCTTTCTCCAAGAGCTTAGTTTGATGATCAAACGATTCTAATCCATAACTATTCATGACATCTTCACTGGAATGAAGTAAAGGATCATCATTACTAGCTGATTTGAAGACTTCATCCTTCTTGTCTTCAATGAGCCCTTCATGTAAAGGTATATTACTAATCTCTTCATAAGTGGTTACAAGTATACCAAGGAGCTCTTCTTGATTACTTGTCGTAGACTCTTCATGTGTATTCAAAACTGATGTTTCCTTCTTGCACTCATCCTCAACATGTGCGAACAATTGCATATCTGTTGGTGTTTAAATTAGCACCTCTGGAGTGTTGATTGTAAACGTTCAGCTATTTCAAATGTTTTGCAACACTTCTTCGTTATTTAAAGAGGAGAAGTCCCTCTCTACTGAAAGCAATGCGTAAGGAAGGGAATGGTAAACTAAGGTTCCTATCTTTTTGTACTTCAGCAGTAGGACACAAAGGTGCATAAACACAATGCGCCGCAGCTAAGCTTTTTCTCTCGTTTCTGCAGATCTTAACTACAACTATTCTAGCTTTTAATCTATCCAATACCTTCAAGGTAAACAGAGCATGAGGGTAAAGGAGCGGGAATGGATTGGTTGGATCACCTGAATTCGCCGTCTCTTGAGAATATGGCCGAGGCTCTAAACTCTCAGATATTTGCCGGGATAAGGTTGGTACAAGCAAACACTCTTTACAGTAAACTGGATCTGAGACCTGCCAAGGAGCAGGAACCCCTATCCGAGGTATGGGCTAGGAAACGATTTACAAGAAACAACAAATTGGCGATGTCTTGGCCGGCAAGCTTGCTAAGGAGGAGGAACCCCTATCCGAAGTATAGGTTGAAGGACTACATTAAACAACAACAAATGATAACTGTTAATGACAAATATCCGAGGAGGAACCCCTATCCGAGGAGGGGAATGAAACAACAAGCTATTAGATACAAAACGTGGAAATAACTCAAATAGGTAGATCAAAATGCAAGCGCCTTATGATATTCTTCTTCAAGCTTCATCAACGAATTACAAAGGTTGGGATAGCAAAGGCACGAAATCATGCACAATTACAATCAACCAACGAACTCTCATCCAAGAGTGAACCAATATTCGCTTTCAAAGTTGTTGGCAACAATGGCGCAACAATTTTGCATAGCAAGTAAAGGTTAAACAAACAATGAGCCCAAGGCTCTTATTTATAGAACTCAAAGGAGTGGGCAACCCCAAAATCTCCTTGAGTTAACAATGAGTTCTTGCCAATCAATTAGCAAGATTTATTCTTAAAAAGGGGGAACAAGCAGTTAACTGGAAAACTACTTCAGTTAACTGAAAGTAAACAAGAGTCAACTGGAAACTACTTCAGCTGACTGAAAGTAAACTAAAGGTGAACTTTAATGAAAGTATCCCTCCAAAATAGACATCCACATTTAGTGGAGATCTAAGATCCACAAATCATGGAAGCCGATTAGACATCCTTAATCAGTGGGATCTAACAATGCATGATTTAAGGGATATGGAGTTAACTTGGAAAGAAGCATCAAGTTAACTCCAATTAAATTTAATGTCATCTTGAGTTGACTTGGAATGAGGCATCAAGTCAACTTCAAGTATCATAAATGCCAATTGGAAGGTAGGACGTCCTTCCTAGGTGTCTTTTCACACTTCACCACTTCCGGTCAACAATTCCTTGATCCATGTGTTGACTTCTTCCGTTTCCGGATAGTCAATGCTTTGATGACACGACATCTCCTCTTCTTGTGCAAGCTGTTGCTCTTGGTAACTTTGGTAGCTCCATGCTTGGAATGACCTCCTTGCAGCTGGCAACCCAAGGTGCTTATTGCCACGCGGGAGGTGGTAAAACTGGTCTTTCTGCTACAAGATCAGCCTTTCTTTCTTCTTCGTCCAGAGTAATTGTTGCGGCTCTCCACTGAGCGAGAGATGTATTCTTTTCAAAGATAAAGATCCGCAGACTGTTGATGATGTCTGTTTGCTCTCCAGCAATGTGTGTAAGATCTGGTTGGAGAGTCGCTAGTGCAATGTAATGAACTAGACCATTTTTTTTTGTTTTTCCAATTACAATTACAATCAACACGCACCCGTTAAGGTTAGCTCTAAACCAAAACGACGCGGAAAGCAACTCTAACCAAGGATGTACACTAGGATCCCGAGGTTGGGCAAGGTGTGAGCATATGGTCAAAGGATCGGATGCAATGCAGAAATGGAAGAGAACTCTAACCACGAATGCGTCTAGGATAGACGAGCATATGGTCAGAGGATCTTATGGATGATGACCTGAAAGTAACTCTAACCAAGATGGCACCGAGAGATGGCGAGCATATGGTCAGAGAGTCCCTAAGGCTATTAACTGAAAGTAAATAGGCGGCAAGCCAGCCTCTTCCACTTATTCAGCGGGAATTACAAGTAAGTCAAAGAGAAGAAGTGAGAATTGCTAACAGTACTAGTATTCAGTTTACAATGAATTAGAAAGCCTGCCAAAAACACAAGATTAGAAGCTTTCAATGCTGCAATAATGTTAGCTACTCTCCAATGCCCACAAAACCTTTTAGAATCAATTTCTCACTCAACTAATGAATTTTCCCCAATCTGATATAACTGATTTTTGACTGAAAATGCACAGACCAGCAACTCAGCAACTTACTATTATGCTCACAACTCACTCAAAACTCACCCAAATCACATGAAACGAAATGCATACAGCTCCTAGGATGATGGTGCCCAAGAAGGAATAGTAAAACCAACCCAATAGACTCACATTAATTTTGCACGGAATTCAAGACATCTTCAAAAATGTACGGCCCTCAAGGAGGGGTGATTTTGCTCCATAAAATCCAATACATGAAAATAAAATCTGAAACTTGGCATACAAGGTTGCCCCTAGCAAGGAATCGGATTGGTTAAACACCCAGAATAGCAATATTTTTATTTTTGAATCTATGAATGAAACTTACAATCAGCTGTGATATTCAACAACTCCAAAAATATGACTAAATGCAAAGAAGCTGAACTAATATGCTAGGAACACAAATGCAATGCTGAAACAAACTCAACTACAATCTACCTCTCAACTAGTTGCTATCTTTCAAGCAAGAAGATGAGCCAAGCTAAGAGGTGTGCTTTCCTCGAAGCAATTCTGTCACCATTTCGGCAACATAACTTTACTGAAAATATGAGATGATCAAATGAAGAGAAGAGGCCTCCTTAAATAGACTTGCCAAGCATCTTCCAGAAGTATTTAGAATGGTGCCCAAGGTAGTCAAACAATATTTCAAATTTGAGTTGACCCTTATCCCTCCACAAGTGGCGTCCAAACTCATAAAGGCCAAATTTCATTAATTTAAAATTACCTTCTCTTCAAAAGTTGCATCCAAATCTCCCTTTGCATTTTTGAACCTTTTGAAATATTTAATCTTTCTCCTGATGAGGCATTCACCCATAAAGTCCCCTTTTTAAAACAACATAAAGTTATAATGCTAGGCCAAGCGGGTTATAATATTAAAATATAACATTATAATATGAAAATAACTTATCTCTCCATAAAAATGCCTCAAAAATCCAGAAACATCAATACCAACTGAATTGCCTGAAGAAGAGAACCAACTAAACTGAAACCAACCTGTTTGCTGCCAAAAATAGAATTTACTAAAAATAGTAAATTCATGAAGTTGCTCAGAACACCAAACGGTCTATACCACTACGAAGCTCTCTGAAAACCCAGAAGGAATCCGTAATCCAATTTCCAAACTTCAAGCAACAACCTCCTAAAAAATAGGAAACCCTAATTTCGCCCTCTAAGTAGCCTACGAGTCTCCGGAATAGGCCAACGGTCAACTGAAACAATCACAGTTGAGAAGGGGACATTACATGCAAGGTCTGGTTGTTCAATTGGAGCCCAAGGACGCCAAATTGTCATTCTGTGAAGAAGAACTCGCCTATTGACTGTAAACACGGATGTGTTCAGACAACTTCTGAAAAACCCCAGAAAATAGTGCCCTGCCGAGAAGTATTTTTCCGGAAAAAAGTCTGGCACATGGGTTTTGTTTGTGCTTCAATGCTGAATAAGCCTAGTTCCTCAGAATTTTGATTCTGAAACATTTTGGGAAAAACCCCAAAAAATAGGGGCAGCAAGTTTGCTGATTCCAAAAAATCTAACGAGATGGGTTTCACTGGAAAATTATGCTGAATCTACCCAGTTGATCAGATCTGATGTAGCCTGCTGCTTTGTGTGACATGCAAGAAAACCTAAGACAAGAAGAAAGGAAGTAGACAGAAGATGGATTGGAAGTTTTTATCTGACTCCCTGAGAAAATCTATCTCTGAATCCAACCTCAGATTAGCAATCTTCTTATGCTTCAGATCTGCAAGAAATATCGAAGAACGGATGAAAACCTTGGCCAGATCTGTAAATGGTGTCCTTGAGAGCTTATGGCTGTTCTTGATCATCAACCTACAATGAAATAATGAAGTAGGACACCTACACCTTGATTATATAGACTCAAGTCTTAGATCCACAAGTTTGGCGACTTAACTCACGATCAAAAGTTGTTTTGGCTTGATTTGAAGTTCAAAAAGGTGATTTCCACTGATCATGGAGTGTTTTAGCCAAGTTTATCTCAAAATATCTTGACTTTAGTCAACAACTTGACCTTTGACTTCTTCTAGGCGTCCCTTTTGAGTTTTGCAAGTTTTCTTATTCTTTTCTCTTGAATGACCTCAGTTTGATCCTGACCCTAGCTTGATCTGTTGATTCTGAGCTGTTGCTGGTACATTCGCTGTTCAGCTGGATCCAACCTGAAGAGAAGTGCCTGGGAGACATGATGACAAAAAGCTGAGTTCAAGGCTTCAAAAAAAAAGGTGCCTTTTCCAAGAAAGGGCGCTTTTGCTTTTGCCTTGGTGGATTTTCAATCTTCATTCTTCAGCCTTTTGAAATGACCTCTCGTGCTTTGATCTGGATTTCTCGTTGATTGGAGAATCAGATGATCTCTCTTGATATCTCCTCAGGTAGCCAGCTTAGTTTCGCCAAAGATGATTGGAGTTGGAAAATTCAGAAGTCATTTTAGGGTCCCTTTATTCAAGGGCGCCCCTCATTGAAAAGGGCGCTTTTTCCCTTCAGCTTAGTTATCTTTATCTGAAAAGTTGCCTGGTTTGATCCAAATTACTTGTTAACTGCTTCGTTAGATGTATGTGCTTGCAGTTGCGTTGTTGAGATCTACCTAGGCTGAGAAGATTGTCCTGGGAGACCTTTGGTCATCTATCAGCATCCAGAGGTCCAGAAAGAAGGGCACCTTTCTTTGGGAAAGGCTCTTTTTCTTTGATCTTCACCTTTGACAGTCGTTCCCTGATATTTTGTCAACTACCTCTTTTCGCTTTATCAACAACTACTTATGATTAGCTCATCAGATGATCTAGCTGTTTGTTTCGTCGTTGAGCCAGCAAGCAAACACCGAGGATGACTGCCTTGCGCCCCTGCTTGAAAGAGGCTCTTGTCAGCATTCTGTGAACTTGTCTCTCCTTCGTAATGTTTCCAGAGTTAGTCAAATTTTGACCTTTTTGGGTTTCAAGAATCTCCTTCATCAAACAGCATCATTTTAGATTTTGTTCGCCATGGTTGCGTCGTTGAAGCTTTTGAAGCTTAGCTTTCAGCACTTGGTAGTGGCCAATCTGCCATTAATGGCTGCGGAGCTCCTAACTTTGTTCCTGAAAAATAGAAATAGACCCACCAGAGTAAAACGTGTCTTTTGATGATTCTGACTTGACCAATGTGATCGTGAAGCCTATTAATCCTATCAAAATCATTTTCAATCATTTCTGGGAAGGTCTTATTTTCAAGGGTTTCCCTGAAAATAGGGGCGTAAAACCCTGATTTTCAAATTTTCAGAATTTTGCACGTGTTCCTTGATAGAAACCCACAAAGACCCTATGTGTGGTTTGACCTAAAACAGACTTTTAACGGCATTTTAACAAGATTTAGCTCAATTTATACAGAATGCCAAAAAAATTATTTTGGGTACAACAATATCAATAGGTTCTTCTTGAGTAACCGCCTTAGAATCATTGAGAAACAACATTTTATTCCCATCCTTTGCACTAATAACTACCTCATTTTTCTCCTCTGTCTTCTTCAAGTGTGGCTTCAATTTTCTCTCACACTGGATGAACAAATCTCTAATCAACAAACCAGCAATAGAGGAATTCTTTCCTTCTTGTTCATGAATGTTTAACAGAAAAGTTAGGACGGATCTTGGAATGTCATCCATCTCATTGATAGTCAAAACTAAAATGCTTCTCATTGCTGCCACTACAACCTCCTCCTATTCACTCCAAGTTTAAATGAAGAGGTAATGGATCAAATAATATATTCGATCTTGCATACCTAATTCAACCAGCAACATACTTGTTTTGAGTTCAGAAAATATCTTCAATATAGCAACTCTTCTTGGAAACAAACTACTTCCAGTTTCATCCAAATCTTGAAAAATCTCCACTATCATATTTAATATGATCTTCATGGTTTCAACATCATAGGGCAAATGGGGATTTACAATTCTTATTATCTCCATGAAACAAGAAGAAATCAGCAGCTTGGTTTCTTCATTAGGATGCCCCAACCAATAGGGCTAATTCAAAGAATTCATTGCAGGAGCTAGTGTCAACTCCATTTTCTCTGAAGGTGATGGCTTCACTTGTCTCAAACATTGTTCTAACAAATGAAGAATGTTCTCTTCATTTTCTCTTGAATGAAATTCTTTACCAAGTCTCTTTCCAGCCATAAAGAGAGTCTCTGCCAACTTCATCTCTTCTTCATTAGCCATGCCTAACTGCCAACTTTTGGATACCACAAGGAGCTGAACTAGAATCTACTCTTACTTTTGATGTAGTACCGGAGATCTCTGTCACTCATCTGCCTAACATGAAGCACTAATCAACAGGATGGCAGGATCTTCTACTCTGATAGCACTGAAATATGCTAACCAATTTTTTGCCACAATTTTTATACAATAACCAACACTTGGCCAATTTGATTAGCATTAGTGCCAAAACCAAATCTCTATCAAAGCAACTCTAACCAAGAATGTGCCCTAAAACCACTAAAGAGGGGTGGGCATATGGTCAAAGGATCCCTAGGATCAAATAACTCATCAACTGAAATTGATTAAAACTGGAAATGTAAGATAAACTCCACGCCAAGAATGTGTACTCAAGATCCCTTTGAAGGCGAGGTGCTAACATATGGCGGAATACTTATTACAAAATGAACGAAACTTAGGCGGATAACCAACCATAGAATTTTCAAACTAACTAATTCATCCGCTGCGGCAGGCATCCACTCATGAGTGGGGATTCACCACTTGACAGTGGGTACAAGAGAGATTAACATTCATTCTCCACACTGGCGGTATGTAATGTCCCCATTCTTTCGCGAGCATCAAAGTTGGTGGATTAGCCTATTATGTCGATCCTCGTAGGCTAATGGTTCTGGATAGAGGGTCACTTGAACAGGCACTTGGTCGGTAAAATGCAGTATTGGTATCCGGAGTATGGTGGCGTAGTGAATTTGCGCATTTGGCATGTTATTGGAGCCTAAAATATTGATCTTCACCATTTATTTCACTTCCTCGGGCTTAGGGACCATGTGTCTATTTTTTAAAGGGGTCACTTTCTATTTTTCAATTACTATTCATGGCTAAAGTGAAAAAAAGACATAATTTAAGTGAATAGTGTTTTTTTAATGAATAGTGTTTTCAATGAGAAATTATAAGAATGCAAGAGAAAGTTCGACCCATTCATGCTTGGATATGTTTAACTGATTGAAGTTTGGAAGTGTGGAGTTTGGGAGAGAGGGAAACTAGGGTTTCCTGATTTCTGCAGTGGGTGAGCTTGGACGGGGCTTTGTTCTTCGATTTTGGCTTCTTGATGGTGTGAAATACCACCCTAAAGTTGCTGGTCAGTTTCTTGTTGACTCATTTGGAGCTATAATTTGCTGATTACAAGTTGTTGGAGGCATCTTCTGGAAGGATATTTGCTGCTAGAGTCGCCATTCGCCATTTAGAAGACGTGGTTTGCAATTTACGAAGGTTTGGAAGCTGATTTCTTCATCTACAGCCAGCCGCACCTTCTTGAGGGTTTGATCAGCTCAAAGGAAATAAAACGCCTTTCTTTATTGGCTGCTTTCACACCAAAAAGTGGTGCCCTTATCATTAGAAGACATTCCATCCAGATTACAGTGGGAGAAGTTCTTATTTTGGGTTGCATGAGCAATCTACTAGGGGAGGGTACTGTAGCACGTCACTATTCATAGTGATGTTTGGCTATAAGTTAAATTAACTCATAAGATGTATTGTCTTTCGAATTTGGTGCAAGTCTTCTACTACATGTAAGCTCTTATATCATGAAGAATGCATCTTGACTATCATTTTAAATCTTGCTCGAGTATCTCTTTGAAATGAATGTAAGCTGTCCACTTATGTACTCCCTCTTATGCAATGAAGAAAGTCTCTTAACTATGAAATTGAGTCATTGTTTTAGTATCATTGAAGTTTAGTTTATTTTGAGTTCATATTATATGCATATGCTTGTTAAATTCATGTATATCATTGGCATCGAACATCAAAACACAAAAACAAGAAAAAGCAAAATACAAAACCACAAATCAGACCTGCAAGAACCGTGAAATCATTGCACTAGAGTGTCGGTTCATCACAGTAGTATCAGAGCATATCACTACAGTGGTAGCAGAGTGGTAGCAGAGTGGATCACCGGAGTGTGGTTCATCACAGTGGTATCAGAGCATATCACCAGAGTGGTAGCAGAGTGGATCACCATGTTGTGACCTTTTCAAACATCGCCCCATTGCAAATGGGGACCCCCTGTTTTTTCTTTTTTTGCCTTGGTGTCGCAACTGCTTATCACTTGTCTTTTTACAATGAGGTCATCGCTTTGAGAGTTTCAAGTCAGTTTTTCGAGAGTCATCCGAGCCAAGTCAATAATCCATGCTTGAATCAGTGCCTAAACGTCACGGGAGTGCTCAGAAGGCCCGGGAGACGAGGATCGCCTGTGCTTTCGGTCAATTCCGACACTTCCTATTTTTTAGGGAATCTGCTTTTTTTGCTTTTTCGTATTTTCATTTTTGGCATTTTTGGACCAAACGGGGTTCCCTATTTTTTAGGGATTTTGCTTTTTCTATTTTTAGAAAGTCAACCCTGGTCAACTTTCTATTTTTAGATCCAAAAATCAGCCTAAAAATCAAAAAATCACTTGAAAAATCAAAGAGAAAATCGAAAATCATTGAAAAATCTGGAAAAGCAAGCAAGAAAGCATGAAAAATCAGTCAAAATCATTGAAAAATCAGACTGAAAAACATCAAATTCTGGAAAATCAGTCCAAAATCAATCAGATCTGAAGCAAAATCACAGAAAAATCAACCCAAAAAGAATGAAATTCATGAAAATCTGGCTAAGTCTGAAGAATTCGCCATAAAGAAGATGGTCCTTGAAATGTGGGACGGAAAGAGAGAAGGTCAATGGTCTAAGGAAGTCCGCCAGCCATGAAGGAAGGAATGTCAGACACTAAGGAAAGTCCGCCAGTCATAAAGATAGGAATGTCCAAGACTATGTGAAGTCCGCCCAGCTTCACTTGGAAGATGTCTAGCCTCTTCAAAGTCCGCCCTCACATGTCTAGACTTCTTTAAAGTCCGCCTTACCTTGTCCAAGGGAGTGTGAAGTCCGCCAGCCTTAAGAGATGATGTCCAAGAGCTTAGGAAGTCCGCCCTCACTTGTCTAAGACCCTTTGAACTCCGCCTAAGCCTTGAAAGGTTAGGAAAGCATCCTTGGAAGTCTGCCACACACTTAACCAAGAGGTAGGAAAGTCCGCCTAGGCACATGGGAGAAGAAAAAATTGAAAATTTTACTAAGTATTGGTGCCTAGTAAGGAAAAATTCGAGCCTAAAAGGGTGGAGAATCGAAATTTTGGCTAAGTGTTGTAACATTTCCAAGAGGTAAAGTGTTAAGTGCCAAAAGGTTTGGAAGTCCACCATGTTCAAAGAGAAATGTCTAAGACTTAGAGAAGTCCGCCCTCACCTTGTCCAAGCACTTGGAAAGTCCGCCATGGTCTATGAAGGGGAAAAATTACAAGTTTTGCTAAGTGTTTGGTACCTAGTCAAGAGAAATTCGAAAATTTGCCTAAGTATAGAGGCCTAAAGGATGAAAAATTGAAATTTTTGGCTAAGTATTATGACATTTTCAAGAGGAAAAGTGTTAAGAGTTTAGAGTGCTAAAGAAAATTCGTTATGACATGTGGAAGGTGGAAGAGACTTGAGGAAGTCTACCTAGGCCAAGGCAAAGAATAAAATGAGGTTCGCCTAGCATGAAAGTGAAAGAGAAATTTAACAATCGCCTAAGTCTGGAAGTCTTGATAAAATTTGATAAAGTTGGCCAAGTATATAGAGAAAATTGCACAAGGAAAAGAGGTAGGAAAGTCCGCCCTTAGCTAAGAGGGTTAAAATTTTGTCAAGCATCATGGAATTTCGCCTAAGGAAGACATCCAGACAAAGACTGTGCCTAAAAAAAATTCGTCCAAGCAAGAAGAAAAATTGACTTTGGCAGAAGAAAATAAGCTCAGTGCAATAAAAAATTCGCCATGGCAGGGAAAAATAAGGATCTGGCATAACAATTGTCGACGAAATGGCTAAAATTTTAACTTGGCTAGACGAAAATTGGAATAAAATTGGAAAATAAACTTTAGCCAAGGAAACTCAAAGAATTGGCTAAGTAAAAAATTCAAAAATTTGGAAAGGCACCAGTGAAGTCCAACCTTGCTCAGTGGGTGGACGGCACAAGAAAGTTTGACTTTTCCCAAGCACATCATGTCCAAACCTTTACAAAGTTCGACTTTGCTTGGAGAAGGTATGATCCGCCAAGTACAATGGCAAACATGATGCAAAGTCCGACCTGACCAAGAAAAGAAATGTCAAAGTGTTGAGAAAGTTCGCCCCAGTGTATGAGAAAAGATGGTAAGCACTAGAGAAAGTTCGACTTCTCCCTAGAGATGTTTGTCCAAAGTGGCTTGAAGTCCGACTTAGGCCGAGAGAGAAAACATTCAAGCTCATGTGAAGTCCGCCCAAGGAAAGGATGAGAAAATTGGCTAAGTACCTTGGGGAGAAGAATTCACTAAGTGTTGGACATAAAACAGGAAGGATGAAGAGGAGTAAAGAGGAAATGAATAAAATCCTTGTCCAGAGATGGAATTTGTCCTACACAGCACAAGCCAAATTCAGAATTGAAGGAAAATCCACAGGAAAAGTTCGTTCGAGCATGGAGATGGCCAAAATCTTGGCTAAGTGTTGAATGGTCCAGATGAAGATGTTACAAAATGAACCTGAGTAGCCAAAATTTGGCTAAGTCTGGGAAATACTTCACAGAGGAAATTCCAATTTCCTCCATTGTGGCGAAGGCAAAGAGGCATTCTTCTCCAAATTCTAGGCACTTGAAGGAAGCAATCAAGGCAACTTCTTGAGGGATTTCATCTCCTGAGGAATTAAAGACAAGCTTCCAATCAGAATCAGATGGTGACAAGAAGTGTTCTAAACAAATTTTCATACTTAGACAATTTCTCGACACAAATTGGAGAATTCAGAGAGGAAATCCAGAGGAATAACATCAACCTAGTTCAAGCAGAAGGAATTTCAAAGCAACCCACTTCAAGCCCAGACACCTGCTCCAAGGGGAGACTTCCAGACCTCAAAGATTCCAGTACAGGTGAGAAGAAGAAATCAAAGTCTCAAAAGGAATCCAAGATCAAAGCTAGGAAGGAACAAGCGCAAAGGACAGAGTCATCGGTAAGGAAAATATTCTACGGCAAGCACGTGGAAGAAAAACGAAGCAACCAAGGAAGGCATCCGGCACGCTAAGGTGGCGCCTCATCATCTTCCAACCAATCAAATTGTTCCAAATCAACATGCAACAATTTTCTATTTTATTGTTGGTTTATATTTAGCAAAGGACAAGTGTCCTCAAATGAAATTTTCTCATTGGTCGAAAGTGACAAACCCTAATTAGGGTTTTATTTTGTAATCTCGGTCATTGATCAAAATCAATCTTAGCCCTTGATTGTAATTATGGAGCCTATAAATTGGCTCGCCCCTCATTTGTAAAGTATGGGCGGTATATGAGATTGTTGCATTGAGACTATTTCGAATAATAAAAGCTCTTATGCATGATTTGCTTTGAATAACTTTTATTGTCAAATAGTAAGCGAGGTTGCATATCTTCTTCCGCCATAGATTAGAGTTAGCATTAGATTAAGTAGAATTTGCTTTTGAAAATTGGTTAAGTGAATGAGAGATTGATCGTATAGATTCAATGGTGAAATATTGCTCATACTTTCTTTGAATGGATGATTTGCATTCGATGCGTAAAGTTAGCCTGAGCTTGTAATTGTGGACGCCTAACTTCGGTCTCATTCTAGATTTGAAAATTATAATCACACCCCCCTTGAAGATTGCACCCACTTTGCGTATGCTGTTCAGCAGGAGGCGAAACAAAGTGTGGTTATTCCTTTCACCGAATCTTTATTGTCTCTTGAATTCTTAGGCATAGAATACACCTCCTAAACCCTTATCCTTTTGCTATTTTTTTTGAGATCCACACTGAAGTCCTAATTGAAGAGAGCCTTTAATGATAAATCCACCTAAGTCCCAAACTTGTGAAGATTTCTTTAACGTAAGTCCCCTTGTTTATTACCAGCAAATCACAACGCCCATTGAGCTTATCCACACGTCAAGACCTGACAAAAGAAACCTTGGAATCGCCATATGATCTTCTTGCAATCTTAGCATACGTGGTGGTTTTTCAAGAGAGGATAAAGTGTCTCTGGACATTTTATTCTGTGTGTTCGGTGGATGATAAAACGTACACCAACACAACGGAGTGTGGTTCATCACACGGTAAACCATCCAGGGGTACTTAATGTGAAATTTTAACAAGTAATTGCAGCAATAACAATGGTTGGATTAGTACTACTAAATCTCAACCTTATAATCAAGGAATCTGCAAATTACAAGTATTACAATGATAGAGAATAATGCTAAGATGTACAGAATGAATGCTTTACAATGTTTATCCCTCAAATGATGAAGTAAAGGCCAATAACAGAAAACTAATGCAATCTGATATAAAAATCTGAATTCTAGAAATTTTGATCAGGCAAACAGAAAACACCATGAAATGCTCATAACTTCAGTAATATACCTTTAAATTGACTGAAACCTTTTGCAAAGGCTCTCTAGGAGTATGGCGCCCAAGAATAAGTCAGAAAACAGTATCAAATCCTCCTCATTTATTTGGCACGAATCCCAATTTGCTTTGAGAAGGTATGGCCTGGCTGGAAGGGCGATTTTGCTCTTAAAAATCAGGTTCTTTGAATTTAAATCTCATCTTCTATGAGAAGAGTCACCCAATGTCAACAATCACGTAGCACAAATGCCTAGAATGAAATAAAATTTACTCACAAAGCTCTATACAAAATTCACTTTCAGTTGTAGATGAACCAGCAACTCAAAAATGATAATAAACTCGAAAATTCTTCAACAATAGGCTCAATCTGCTAGTCTGGATGAGAAGCAGCAATAAAACCAATTAGGTGGTCTTTCAAACACAAAATTGATTGGAATCTAAGGAAGTGGCATCCCTCAGTAGAATAATCAATATCGCTGGCAGCCATTATAATTAACAATGAATACAAATATTTAAGACAAAACTTCATATACAAAGGAAAACCATACAGTAAACTCTATTTATCATTGCCTAAAAATGCTCTTCTGTTCAGTGCCAAGCCTCAAGATAATCACTATGCAATCAGCACTGAGCACAGCCGAGTTATCATCCTAGGCCAAGGGGGTCAACAAAGAAACATGACATTAATTGCTTTGTATTAAATAATTGCCATCAAAATTGCATTTTGGAAGCTATACCAAAAATACCAACTGCTCCAACAAGAAAGAACAACTGAAGTACTGCCAACAAGACCATTGCCAAACATACTATTTACTAAAAATAGTAAATACCAAGAAATGCCACAAAACCTCCAAGCAAAGGAAACCCTAATTCCACTTCTGATCAACCTACGGATTTTCGGAAATAGGCTATCAGTCAAAGAAGAGCGTATGGCCAAAATGGGGACATTACACACTGTGCAGAGTTGTCTGTTGCCAATATGCACTCCAAAGGTGTGAATTGTAACGCCAACAACATGAATGGAAGAATCAGCTGAAGGTTACTGAATAGAAGGTTGTTCAAACCTTAACTCGCTTAGATAGCACTCACAAGTTCATCGAATACCTCCTTTGGTCAGTTGAATTTGAAGGAAGGCAGAAAGGGGTATCGTTGGAGCTTCTATCCCAAGCTTGTGGAGTATCAAGCATGCTTTACAGGTAATAAAATCAAATTATCTCCATTTGCTTTCAGATAGACCTTGCCATCAGGATTGCAAAGACGGTTTATGGAGTTGTTGCAAGGTTTGTCCATCATGATCTAAGTTTTGAGTCATCTTTTGGTGGTGGCAATGAAGCATGGAATCCACGCGACTATTCTTATATTCCATTGAAGTAAGCAAGTGAATTTCACCTTGATTGCATGGTGAGGTGTGTTCATCAGTTTTCTTTCAGCCTACATACGCATGATTTGACCATGTCTCTGATGACACATAAAGGTGGGTTGGATATAGGGTTGCCTAGTTCACTTTGGTACGATGCACGTCAATCTTTAGAAGATGAATCCAAATTTTGCAAGTCTCCTACTTTGCTTTCTCCAGATAGTTGCTTCCAAAAACCGAAATATGAGACTTGGCTCATTTGGATTCCAATGGTTATCAGAGTGGCACATCGGAAGTCAGTAGGTGTTGCGTATGATGGACTGAGATGTTCCCTTTCTGGATGGTGTAAAGATTTTCGATTTTCAGTTTGACGAATGTTCTATGACTTTGCAAATATCAATCAACAGTGACCAAAACAATTAAAGAAATAGTTTTGGAACAATATACAACTTCATTTCAATATGCACCATTAGGTTTTACAATATACCACACATAGGAATAGATCAGCAGACCATTACTCATGCATTCTAAGCAATTATAATGAGCAGAAATATAATTCTGAGCACTCAGAAAAGTAACTACAGCAGCAAGTTAACTCTCCGGATACAACCCAAGTTTTTCCAAACTCTAATAAGCCTCCACATGAAATTGTACTCCTCTTACAATATTGTTTCAAGTAATCAAGACAGTAGAGTGAATGGTTTGCAACTATGTTATATTACTCTTAAGGACACTGCTTATTGAAAGGTGTTAACCATACATTCTCAGAATTTCAATTTTCAGTTTGCATATCAACTTCACTAAACTCATACAACGCTACCTCAAGACACAGAACTAACAAGAGACTGAGAGAAACTCTTAGCACATAGGTCTCACAGCAACGAAGAGATTATTCAACACCCAAGACTCAATAAGGTATGCCAGTGTGGAGCAGAAATAGTGCATTGTCTGTAACAACAGCTTTATGATCAATTTCCTGAATTTACAGTGTTTAAGATTACACATACCAGACCCAGTCTCAACTCTCAACCAAAGACCCTTCTCTAAAATGAGAAAATACAACTACAGTCACAAATCCAATAGGAAAAATGATATAGAAGTACTCAAACCTGGAACCATGCATTGGCCACAACCAGACAAGAGAAAATAAACTCATAGAAACCCAGAATGAGATAACAGCGACTGTAATCTGCTCATTAACATTTGATTCTTCTTTCCAAGGGCGCGCCTAACCATAAATCAGAGATATACACGTTTTTCAGACCTCCTAGAAAAAACATCCCAATCCAAAGATCTTCCAGAAGTCGCACAAACTCAGAAATTCGCGTCTTCTATTATCTGCCCAGTTTCTTCTCAAAAACGACTCATGCATGGAGTTTAATGACCGAAAATGGTGCGCCTAGGGTTTCATAATAGTAAAACGCCTTCAATACTGAAAATGAGAGCTCAAACACAACTCCAGGAAGGTGTAGAAACCCACAAATCAAAAATCACAAAAATCAAAATGTGACTTGTTTCCCTTCTCCAAAAACTTGCTCCAAACTCGACTTCACAACATGCCATTCAAGAATCATCACGAATCCCTGCTAGGGTTGATCTTCCACAACCGAAACGGGGCTTAGGGTTTCCAAAACCCATGACCAGAAGCGTGACAATACTACCATGAGAAAATATTCATTTCAAGAGTAATTCGAAAATGAGCTTTTTTCAATATATTTCCAAAAGGCCTGACAAGAGACTTCTTTTCTCCTTTTAATCTTTTCCATTCAAAATGATAAAGTGACTTTTTAATGTCATATTTTAAATATTTCCTCAAGTCACTTTACAAACAACAAATAAGTGACTTATAATGTTCCCCTTTAATATTATTTCAAGAGGTCACTTATAACTTGATTTATTAATTATTTAATATCCCCCTTTTAAAAAAAGCAATTTAAGACTTAGGCAATATTAAATAATTAAGTCACTTCATCCAAATTTTAGGGACATTACATGGACTTCCAACTTGACTATGGGATCCAAGAATTTTTATGACTGGTAGACGGCTTCCTTCTATAGGGATTGACAAAGCTGTTGAGTATTCTGGTATCAATGGTATCTGGTTGGCACAATAGAATGTTGGTGGAGCATTCTACAAGTTTATCTGGGATCCGAGTATTTGGCCTTGGTGTACAGGTGTGGATTGTTTGGGGACAAGCAATCTCTAGGAAGGGAGGACTATAATGTCCCCGTTTTCCAACTAGCTGTCATGGAAGCTAAATTAATTAATTAATCTAATTATTTGATATTGCCTTGCAAAAGCTTATTAAAAAAGGTAATATTAAATAATTAAATTAAAGTATTATTATAAAGTGACACTGGGGAGATATTATAAAGTATTTTAATGTCACTTAATTAAAAGGTGTTTTGTCAGGAAAATTAAAAAGGTGTAATAAAAAGGACGTGAGAGCTCATTTCTCATGATGTGAGATTATTATTTTGGTTTGGTTTTCAGGTGGAGCTCTTCGGAGTTTGAAACCCTAGGTGGTATTCCTATTGGTATCTAGTTTCGGTGGTGAAAGATTCCACCCTAGTTGGATTGAAGCGAACTCAGACAAGATTCACATTTGTGCTTCAACGACTGGATTGAACGATTGAGATAATTTGTGAGTCTTGCCAGGTAAGACAAATTATCAAAGATAAATTTGGAGGATAACGATTGACATTTCTGCATTTGGGGGTTTGGAGAGTTTTACATTCAGGCATATTTGAGGCTGTTATTATCTTTCAGTTTGGGAGCATTTTCATATCAGAAATGGCCGCCATTTTTTGAAGAGATTGAGTTGGTCGTAGCACTCCATTCTATTAATATTGGTGCTGCACATTAGAGACTGAAGCTGGGCACATACATATAAATATCCATGCCTGAGCTAGGCTTGGAAGTTCCTGAACTTATAACTACCTAAAACCCCTGCATGGTCCTTACACCTGCAAAAAGGTGTCTCAGTCATTTTCTTGGTACGTGAGCCTTAGCAAAGGCCATGGTTAGCTGGAAGGAGTTGCAGTTGACAAACACACCTATCGCCATCCATTCTTACTACTAATAACTACTGTGGTGAGGTTGAGTTACCTGCTGGGCGAGATTCCTGTAGGTGAACAACAACCTATTCTCAGCGCCTATGTAATGTCCCCAATTTAGCCCTACACTCTTCGTTTGGATTTAGCCTATTTCTGGAAACTCGTAGGCTAAAGCAAAAATGAAAATTAGGGTTTCCACTTTCAGAGGAGGTTTTGAGGTCTTGCATGCGAGAGTTTCTTACGCATGTCTGGTGAAGCTTTCTGGGTTTTTGGAGAGCTTCGCAATGAGGTAACATGCATGACAGGCTATTGACTTGCGTTCTCGGCTGCTTTTTGGAGGCTTGCATGTTGGATTTTTCCAGTTTGGCTTCTGGATTCCTTCTGGGTTTTCAGAGAGCTTCGCGATGGTGTGACATGCAACTGAATCAGATGACTTTTCCGGACTTACTATTTTTAGTAAGTTGCGACGGCTACTCAAAATGTGGAGAAAATGAGTTTGGAACAACTTACTATTTTTAGCAGTATGCTATTTTTAGTAAGTACTATTTCTGGCAGTGCTATTTTTAGCAGCAGTTCAGCAGTTCAGTGCAATGGCTATTTCTGGCAGGTCAGCTTGAGCAGTGGTCTCAGCATTTGAGGTGATTATTTTGGCAAGTTTGATATTTGATGAAAAAATAATGTTTTAAGTGAAAAATATTTGGCTAAGGCATGGAGGACGATTTGGAGAGATAAGTGATTTTTATAATGTTTATTAATTAAACATTTTGGAGGCCTTATTTGATGAATTAATATTTAAGTGAAATATGTGCTAAGGCAAAAGGGGACGCCTAGCTTGGAGACATTTGAGTTTAATTAAATATTTCACTTAAATCTTTTAGTGAAATATTTGCAAGTTATAGAATATTTCACTTAAGTCTATCTTGGATGCCTTTTGGTGATATATTTGCATTTTATTAAATTATATTTCCACATATGGGTTGGAAATGAAATGCAAATGAAATTTGGAGAAAAGGTGAAAAGTGAATTTCATTTAGGCACCCTAATTGGAGGGAAAAGAAGATTTGAATTTGGAGACAAAAAAAGTTATAAATAAGAGACTTGGCCTTCAATTGGATTATCTATTGTTGCTTATCATATTGTTATGCTACTGAAATGCTTTTAGAGCTTACTTCGAGGAATGCATGCCTCCTAGTTCCTTCTCTTGGTTTCGTGCTTGAAAGATAGCACCTAGCTAAGTTTTCAGAGACTGCTTCTCATCCAGACTAGCAGACAGAGCATCAAGGTTGAAGATTTTAGAGATTTGTGAGTTTTTGCATTTGCTGATTAGGGTTTTGCTGAAATAGAAATCTGCTCATCAGTCCATGCACGATTTTTTGGTGGTTCTGGGTATTGGCCCTGTGCTTTAGTCTACCTTGGGCGCCCCTCCTTGCAAGTTTTCAGATTTTTTAGAGGTGTCTTGGATTTTATCTTGCTAGTAGAAAATTTCTGGAGGTCGTACCTTCTTTGAGATTGCATTGGAAAGCGTGCATAAATAAATCACTGCTATTTGGAGGAGTTTCTTGGCTTGGTCTTGGTTGTTCAACTCCTAGCTCTCATTTGCATTCAGTTCCACATCATTCGGAGGTGTTTTGACGAAGTTATGAGCATTTTGGTGATTCTAGGGCTTGCTGGTATGAATTTTCTGATTGCTGCAATTTTATATCAGACCTGATATTTTAGTCCCTTTTGCTATATTTCACATGTTGGATAGCTTGTACTTGTTTGGAGTTCATTTCCTAACATTTTGGAGATCATTGGTTATCTATATCTCATTGTATTTGCAGATTGTTCATCATATTGTAACGCTGAATCAGTAGTACTGATCAGCTCTTTTACTTTCTGCACTTTACATTTTGTATCCCCACTTTAGTGGAAGAGGATGGCTATGCCACCTAGTTTACTTTCAGTTTAATCACTTTCATTCCCATGGTTGTGGATGAGACTAGCCCTTGCTCAGTCTACATTGTATTTGCTTTCTGTTTCTCCGCCATATGATAGCGCCTTTCCCACTTCGGGTTAGGAATGCACATGCTTGGCGTTGAGATTGTTTTACTTGCATAGCATCATTGTTAATAGAATCTCCACCATATGGTAGCGCCTTTCCCACCTCGGGTTAGGAGTGCACATGCTTGGCGTTGAGTTTACTTTCCAGTACTGCATTCTTTACTAGTGATACTCCGCCATATGGTAGCTTCTTACCTAGCTTGGGTCAGAAAGCACATTCTTGGCGTTGAGGCTCTTTCCTTCAATTGCTGGTTTTGATTTGAGCTAACCCTAACGGGTACTTTGGTGCTGTTGTGATCATCTCGAAGTTTGAAAAAATTGGTTCGGTTCATTACAGCCTACCTATACAATAGCTTGTGGCAGCATTTAGCAAGTCATGGGGGCCCTTTAGGAAGCCGACTCAATGCAAATATATGTAACCTGGGTGTGATAACTTTCAGGTCAGAAATTGTGGTGCAAACATTTTGTGTTTCAGACTGAATGTGCTATTATGTAATGCTGTTTTATCTTCTGTAGTAACTCAGGAAGTCACCTAGTATGTTAGGCTATGCAAACTGATACTGAATGCAGCATTAATTAATATTCGGTTCTGAACAGTGTATTCCTGCCATTATTAATGCTCAGAAATTTATTTTGCTGAGGGTATATTGTTGTATGTTATAATATGAGTTAATGCATTGTATGAGGATGATGTGTGTTGAGTTTCACATCTATGCTATGTAAATTTCAAACCATGGAAACACTTAGCCCAATCAATATGCAAACTGTTTGACAAAATGACAATATGTCAAACTGAGAATATCGTGAAAAATATTGAACAAAACTAGAGGGGTTTTTACAAGGGGACATTACAACATTCCTCCTCTTTGTCATGCATCATAGGTACTAGGCCTAGAGTTGATTCAACCTCCAAGAGAGGATCATTATTTGTCATCTGGATGTGATACCTTGTTAAGATTCTGATGAAAATCTTCAACCTCTCACATTAGAAATTCCATCTCCAAGAAGATATGAATTGAGAAAGTTGAGTAGATTGGAATTATTTTGTTAAGATTCTGATGAAAAGCTTCAACCTCTTACATTAGAAACTCCATCTCCAAGAAAATATGAATTGAGAAACTTGAGTAGATTGGAATTCTTTTGTCTTGTAATTAGAAGGTACTTGCAAGTTTCAAATAGTCTCAAATGAAGAGAAAAAATCTTGAACCATCATCATCACTTATGCAACTAATGTCTTCTTGCAAGGCAATAGGAACGAGTAAACAACTTTGACCTTAAAATGTTTGTGTACTTTTGTCTCCATTAGAGAACATTTTACATACTTTTACAATTATGCTTGTGTCTAGTATATGAGTATTTTCCTCCTTATTCAACAGCCCTTCATCCATCTCAAAAAAATTAATATGCTAACACATATATATAAGCTAATAGAAGCCACTGATATTAATCTAATTTCCAAAATTCTTAATAGTAAAGAACAACTTATATGATTTCTAAAATATTTAATCACATACTTTACAAATTGTAAGAAAATTACACTGGCAATACAAAGAACTAAAGTAAGCTACAAATTCATCAATAGACTGCTTTGTGCATTGGCCATATGGAAAATAGTAGTACCTCAAAGAAGTGCACGCTGCAATTCAAAATTGTTAATATAGTAGTTAGTTTCTGTACATGTATGAGCTAAAAATAGCAAATAGACAAATTAAATAAGACCGTAAACTTCTATAATAGTATGATCTATCCTGCTATATGAATTTCTTGTCCATATAATCTAAAATTGATTGGTATTTACCTCTCGATGGGATCCTCTCTTCCCTTACTTAGGTCAATCTTAACATTGCTGACCGCAATGTCTTCTTCCTTAAGGTTTGTTCCAGAATTTGTCTAACACATTCCAGGTGATTTTTCAAATGTTAGAAAATACAGAATTTTTAGATTATTTCCTATAGTTTACCCAATGAAACACATAATGAGTTAAAACAACTTCATAGGAAACATGGACAGAAACAGATATAAACCTGTGCACAAATGATATCTTTGGGAGTGACTTCCTTATAATGTTCTAAATGTTCAATGGGAACATAATACTCATTGCAATACTGCATAATAAAGAAATTAGCAATGTTAATACATATTCTTTTAATATTGAACTATATACAAGAAAACAACTTAGACTACCTTGGGAAAATTCAAAAACAATTCAAGATAACAAAAATTTTAAATGGAAAACCCCCTTTCCATGTCCATGTACCTAAAGGAAAAGATAAGTAAAGTAAGAATTAAATTTCGTTGGCTATGATATAACCAATTTTATCATTAATGATCTTCTTTAGCACCGATTTAATTGAAGAGAACTATGGTTCACTCATAGGAAACATTTTGCACATGTGTATCTTCTTGACCATTAACATGCTTTACCTTCAGCGAGGAAGATTCACTACTCTACAACATTGGACAATCATCCTGACCAAGTTTTATCCAGCATGATTAATCACAATGATCTGATCAGTGAAGGAAAAAAACAAAAAAGGGCACCCAAAATAAAGCAAACTTTTTCTCATCTTTAAGAGACCTAGGAGTGGGATTTTCAGTTTTTGACAAAGGCCAGTAACGAAACATTGTAAATTTGTAATAGAGGTACTATAGTGACATTTGCTTTGAGCCAATTGTTATGACATATAAAAAATTTATTATATAATAGGATTGTAATCAATGGTACGTATGTGAAACCAATTAAAATTCTAGAAGTTATTGATTTCTACAGCACAGTTGAGCTAAAAAAGACGTGGATCTAAGTGGATATGTACCCTAGAATCTAGATAAATCTCATGGAAACAAACCAAATCACAATGAAATTGAATAGGTTAATCATTGAGTCAAAATAAATTGAAGCACCTACTAGTAAATTTTGTTTACCCACAGAATGAATTCCAACATACACAAGGAGTAAACGAGAGTAACTTACGACACATAACACCGTACTAGAATATAATGCATGAAATCATCACAGTTGTTTTATTTCTTGAACATATGCCAGTACAAGTATATTGTGAACAATCATAGCAACAATAGTAACATGTCCATTAACTACATGACTCTCAATACATATAGTGTGCGGACGGTGGTTGAAGGACCAACCGTCACGTCATTTCATTACATTAATTATTCTCTCAGGAACTAATTTCCGAACCACTAACTAGTACAACAAAACAATTACATTAAATATCTGTGTTACACGGGGACGCGTCCCCTGCTCCAAAACCCCTTGTCCCCGTCCCCTGCCGTCCCGGGGATGGGGGGACGCAAAGGGGATGTCCCCCTGCCATCCCTGAAAATTGCAAAACCTTCGGAAACGCTAGGAAACGTTTCCTAAACATTGGGAACGTTCCCCCGTCCCCGAAACGGATTGGGGACACCTAGCCGTCCCCAATCCGTACCAGGGACGCCTAGCCATCCCTCGTGGGCCAAAGTTGAAAAACGTTAAAAAACAATTAAAAAATAATTTTTTAAAGGCTTTTTCACTGTGCGCAGGGCCCACCAAAATATAAATGTTTTATTTGTTTCGGCTGAAGTTTGAAAACATTAAAAATATTAAATTTTTTATTGAATTGAACTCTCTTTTCACGGCAACATTTTATCGGGCATTCATTCACAGCGACGAAGCAAAGTCTGAGCCTTGAGGGAGTCGACGACCATTTGCAACCCTAAAATCTGGCGCCTTTCATCCACGCATCCTTCCAGCCACGCAAGCATCTCATCCGCGCGAGTGACTGAAGTGAAATCTGGCGACGGCGGTTGAAGAAATAAAAAATCTGGCGACGGCTAGGGCACAATTTTGAGAGATTTTATTATATTTTCGTTTGGATACTCAGACTGGGAGCGACGCAGTCATCTCCAGCAACCTTTTGCAGTTGCAATACAGGTAGTTTAGCTTTAAAATTAATTATTTTCATATTTTGTTTTGTTTTTCATTTTTAATTTTTAAATTTTTAATCTCTTTTTAGTTTTTAAATTTTTTTTAAATGAAATTATTACTTATTAAAGTTTTGAACTCTTATTCTATTCTGAATTTCTGAGCATAAAATTAAAAAAGCCCTATGGCTATTTTTTAATTTTATGCTTAGAATAACAGAGAATGCAATTTTTAAAATTCATATTTTAAAAATTGCATTCTCTGTTATTCTGAGCATAAGATTAAAAAATAGCCATAGGGCTTTTTTAATTTTATGCTCAAAATAACAAAGAATGCAAGCATTTAAAATTTTAAAGTTTTAAGCTTTAATAATTTATTATTTTAATATTTAGTTTTACTAATTTTCAGGCTTTCAACAAAAAAAAAGCATCCAAAATGAGCAGCAATAGCAATAGTGGTAGTGACCATGAGACTGAGATTAGTGATAGTGAAAATGAAGCTATAGAAATGCCAGCAGAAAACCCTTCTTCTACCTATGAAGTTCCAACCCATGCTTCTTCAGACCATTTTGCATGCCCTATACCCACTCTTCAAAGGTTTGCAAAAGGCCCTTTCAACAAGCAGAAACCATTGCGTCAGTTTGCCACAGATGTGACCACCAACAAGAAGAAAAATTCAGGGGGCAGCAGGAAATGGTTTTGTCATGTTTGTAAAACTGAATACCATGGGAGCTATACAAGGATTAGAGGCCATCTAGTGGGTGACTGTGGAAAGGGTGTTAGAGTTTGTACAGCAATAACATTGGAGCAACAACTTCTATTTGCAAAGTTGGCTGGAGTAAGTGAGGCACAAATGATTACCATTCAAAACAGAAAACGGTCATTAGCTGATTTGCAAGCCTCTTCCAATGTATCAGTTGGAGAGAGTTGTGATAGAGGGAAGAGGAAAGCAAGTGAGAAAGCTTCAGTCATGGGGTTAATGAATGTGCAAAAACGTGAGCAAGCTGATGATGCAGTGGCCAAATTCTTTTATGCACATGCTATTCCATTTCATTTGGCAAGGTCACCTTATTACAAAACAATGGTGAGAGAAATATTGGCAGTTGGATCCTCTTATGCCCCCCCTGGAGAACATAGATTGCGTACCTCCCTCCTTGACAAACAATATTCAAAAGCTACCATGATGATGGAGGAGATGAGGCAAACATGGATTAGGACTGGCTGTTCCATTGTCATGGATGGGTGGAGTGATATTCGACATAGGCCACTTATTAATGTTATTGTTACATGCCCTGCTGGTTCATACTTTCTTCGAGCTATTGATTGTTTTGGGAAGCTTAAGGATGCTGATTTTCAGTTTGGCATTTTGAGGGAGGCCATAGAGGAGGTTGGGCCTTCTAATGTTGTGCAGGTTGTGACAGATTCAGCTCGTGTTTGTAAGCTAGCTGGTTTGATGATTGAGAGTGCTTACAAACATATTTTTTGGACTCCATGTTGCGTACATGCTTTGAATAATGCTTTGAAAGACATTAGCAAAATAGATTGGGTGAAGGCAGCAGTTTCAGAGGCTAGAAACATACAAATGTTTGTATGTAACCATCAAACTTCACTTGCACTATTCCGATCTTATTCAAAGAAAGAATTCCTCAAACCAGTTGAGACTAGATATGCTAGCTACTATATTTTGTTGGAGAGGATGTTGGAGGTCCAAGATGCTCTACAAGCCATGGTTGTTTGTGCAGAATGGAAAAGGTGGACTCTATCGAAGACAAGTGAAGGCAAGGAAGTGAGAGATAGAGTACTTAATGAAACTTGGTGGGCCAATATCAAGTAAGAAATCTGAAAATTTAAATTGTTTTTGAATTTGTTACACTTACACTTTGTCTTACTTTAGTCTTTGTATTTTAAAAGTTCTAATTTTTAATTTGTTTTTTTGTAGGTATATTTGCTCTTTCATATCACCAGCTGTTGCGGTAATCCGGTATGCAGATACAGACTCTCCTAGCTTGGGAGAGATATATGAGACTTTTGATAGCATGCTTGACCAAATGAAGCAAGCTATTCGTAAAAATGATCCTGAGATGAGTTTTTATGAGGACCATATTAGGCCTATTGTGACAAAGAGGTGGAACACAATGAATACCCCTCTTCATATGCTTGCCTATGCTCTTAATCCGAAGTGGTATGTACCTAGACCTGGCCGAATGCTTCCTTCTGAGGATGACGAGGTGATAGAGGGGCTTACAGCAGCCCTTCGTAAAATGTATACTAGCGAGGAGGCAACCATTCTTAGAGAGCAGTGGCTTATGTTTTCTGATCTTCAGGGTCCTACATTCAGCAAACCAGAGGCTAGGACGGATAGGGCCACCATTGCACAGAACAACCCCATTGGATGGTGGAAATTCCATGGGAAGGACACACCGGATTTGAAACAACTTGCCATTCGTTTGCTCTCACAGATTGCTAGTTCCTCTGCTGCAGAGAGGAATTGGTCCACCTATGGCTTCATCCACTCCATTAAGAGAAATAGGCTTACTTCAAAACGAGCTGAGAAATTAGTTGCAGTTCACAGTGCCTTGAGACTTCAAGACCGACAGACTACTGAGTATCGACAGACTCCAGCAGCACGATGGGATGTTGATCCTGAGGATGTTAGGCAAATTGATGAGGAGGAGATGCAATCAGGATTGGTCGGGCTACCATTGGATGATCCACTCTTGCCAGAGGATGATAGTGACTCAGATAGTTCTGAGTCTTTGGATATTCATAGCCCGAATGAGGCTTAATTTCATAGACTGTTGTATTTAATATTTTGATTTTCATGTTTGAACTTTGAGACTTCTGGATACATGTTTGAGACATTTGGATATTGATAGACCATGGTTTTATTGATGTTTGATACTGCTGTGATAAATTTTATAATGCTTTAATGACATTTCTTATGCTGTTATAGTACTACTCTCGCTATTTACTTACATATTGATATTGTTGTTATCAATTATTAATGTATTGACATATCTATCTCTCTTTCCCTCTCTCTCTGTCTCTAATATATTAATAAATTTTGAAAAAATCATATATATATATATGTATTTGTATGTTGCCATCCCCTGCCGTCCCCTAAAAATTGCCCCTTAGGAAACGTCCCGGAAACGCGTCCCCTGCCGTCCCCCCGTCCCCATCCCCGACAGGGCGTGGAACATAGTTAAATATCAAATAACTAAGTCTTATTTCTACTAACGGCCGACTAAGTGCATTTCGGATGGCTACATCATCCCCCCCATAAAGTAGTCGTCTTCCAGACGATTGAACATGAAAAACTGGATGGGAATTAACAGGAGGGAGGGAGAGAGTGTGCCCCTGGATGTACGGACGAAGATGGAGTTGTCATCGATTGCTGTCGAAGGCACTGGAGTTTCTGGGTGGCCGCCTTTTGCCATTCTCGAGCCAATTTTACCATCTTCACTGCCTCGGTGAGTTTGCCTTCGGCAGCTGCCAACTCCTCTTTCATACCCGCCAAGTCCTTGTCCTTCTTAGTTAACTGGATATCCCTCTCCCCTGCAAATTGTCATACCTTCTCTATCTGAGTATCCCTCTCGGCCAACTGCTTGTCCTTCTCTCCCAACGCTTCCTCCTTTGCTGCCAACACCCATGCCCGTCCTGCCGTCACCTGGGCCAGCTACTCCTATCACTTGCAGATGTTCTCCACAAGCTCCGTACGACTCTGGGCTGCTTGCGCCAAGGCCTTGTCTTGTTCACCTTCTGTCTCATTTATGAGTAGCAACTGGTGGCGCAACCATAAATAGACATCTCGATAGCATCGCTCCATACCATGCAGCGTCGTGAGAACCCTGCCATTCCTTCCTGCTGCTGCCAAACGGCTTGGCTGCCAAGCAGCCGTCATCTCATCTAGCATCTCTGTTGTCAATACATTTGGCCAACCCTTTGTTGTGAAGCATTGGAAGAATTCTCTTTCATATCCCTATTGCATGAACGCCAAAATGTATTCCGCCTCCTTTGCTACCAGGGGATTGAGTCCCGTGATGAGCTGCTAACTCACTTCCCCAATCTCCTGCATATATCTACCCATGGCACTCAACTCTGCAATGTACCTATGTAGGGTGCCGAGAGGGTCGTGAGGATCCATTGGTGTCATCCATACCGGTCCTGCCAACTCATCCCCGCTCGACGCTTCCTCTCTAGACTGCCCTCGTCTCCGCTGCCTCGACTGTGAGGGTGAAGCAACTGCACAGCTTGATGGAGGATTCGTCCATACCACTACCCGTGTCACCACATGGTAATGCTCTGGGGGTGATTGTGAGGCAACTACCACTACTTGGCCAAATAAAGTGCCCTCTCATTGCCCACCTAGCTGTGTGCTCGGCTATGTGCTTGGTGGAATGCTCAAGCGAGGTTGTGTGCCTAGCGGCAAATGTGTACTCTCCTGTGCAATCGTTGGTTGGTTGGCTGACTGCACACTCACCTTTGGCTAGGCACTCTACTGAGTGCTCGGCTGTGTAGTATCCTGTATAGAGATATGAGTTGGCTCCTTGGTCATGCCTGGCGATGGCGAAGGGGTCTGTGCGTATGTACCCATCCCGTGAAACCAGACATCCAAAGCCTCGTCATCCTCCTCCTATCCTTCCTCGCTGGCGACCACTGTTGTTGGCATAGATGTTGCTAGTGTCCCATGTACTGTTGATGGAGGGACTATCGGAATCGCCTGCTGGGGCACATTTGGTATCGACAATGATTGCCTCCTCCACCTCCTAAAACCCGACTTCTCCAATGGGATGACACTGAAGTTTAATAAGAATTGTTGTGTGTCGATCAAAACTTTCTGCGCCATTAAAGTACCAAGAGGTTTGATGCCATGTTGATCTGCACCTACCATGTGGAATTTCAAGGGCCGGAGAGTTGGCTTTCCAAAGCACTTCCATGTCTCCTCTGGCACTACGTTGTCATGTCCCCATTTTTGCGAGCATCGAGTTCGTAGAGTTAGCCTATTATCGACCCACGTAGGCTGATAGGTTGGATAGAGGGTCATTTCGGAGTTTTCAGTTGGCGTTTTGATCAATTGGCTTTTCGGCTCATTCGGGCGTTTCTTGCGATAGTTGCTATTTTTAGCGTTGTTGGCGCTGGGACCCCCTATTTTTAGCAGTATGGACTTATTACGTTCAGAATCACTTCCTTTGTCGACAGCATCAGACGGCTCGAGCATCGGGTTAATAATGAGCGAGATATTAATATTTAATTGAATTAATTAAATATTAATTAATTGGGATTATAATATAAAGTTGTAATATTTAATATTACGACTTAAGTGATTTTTATAAAGGGGGCGCCCAACATCAGGGAAGGGGCCATTTGCATATTAAATTTATAATTTAATATTTGAACGGAGACTATTGAAAGATTAAAAGAATTAAAAGTCAAATATTTTAAAATTCCCTATCTTTAAGGAAATCGCACTTTTGAGAAGAATATAGGCTTTGCATTGGGATTTGAGCCATTATGACATTTGTGAATTGAAAATTGATCAGTCTTCGACAGAGAACGGAAGCTATAGGGTTTCAGTCTCGAACGCATTGGAGAACGAGCCATCTCCAGTGAGAGTGATTCAGAGGGTGTGAAATATCATCCGATTTATTGCCAGCAGAGGTTTCTTCATTCAGAGGAAATCATTGAGCTTCAGAGAATTAATTATCTTCAGGGTTTCAGAGAGTTTCCTTCTTTCAGAAGACATCTAACAACATAGGCGCACATATTCTCCACATTCAGAGATTCCAGAAGGAGGCCGTACCTTTATTAATTGCTGTTGCTGTCTCAGCCGTACAAATCTGTACAGTATAGCCGTACCATCATTGAAAAAGGTGTATTCTCCAGAGGAAGTATTGTTTCAGCCTAGTTTTCATCTGGGAGCATATAGCAAGTCAAGGCGCCTATCCTTATTGTTATTCTGGAGACTTCTTTGAGTGTCGTACCTCCCTTCATTAATTGCTGATCATTATCAGGCCGTACTGCTATGTACCAGGCCGTACCAACAGCTAGGAGGCGAGTTCTTATTTCTGTTCAAAGCGCCTATCTCCCAGGCAAGCTATCTTCATCACCTTGGACGCAGGAGTAGCTGGAGTCTTCTGTGATCACCAGACAGGAGGAGAAGGACAAATATCATGCAGCCGTACCATTTCAACTAATTACCAGCAAGCTGCTATCTTCAGGTTTTCATTAAAAATCATTGCTTTATTCATTTGCATGTAACTGGGTTATATTGTAATCGTCTTCAGAAGATTCTTTAATGAACAAGCTTCGGTATTTGCTATAGATTCTGTAGTTCTCAGAGACATATTATTTTATGGCATTTATTCTGTATTTCTTGCAAAAATCGCAATCTTCATTTATTGCTTAAAACCCTAGAAACGTCAAAAAAACCAAAAGCGTCAGAAAAACTAAAAACAGTCAGAGACAGAAATAGGGGAAACTAGGGTTTCTACGTTCACCCGAGCCTCCGTCAAGGATGGTGTTGGAGAGTTTCCTCCCCATGGTTTCCATCTATACAACAGTTGGCTTCCTCCCGACATTTACTGCAAGTAGCATCGGGTCCGTGGCCTCTCCTGCCAATTTTGTCGTACTCTTGGTCAAACCCTTTTGAAGGTTGTCTTCGATGACGTTCGTGAGTGCTACTCTCAGTTAAGGCATCATTTGCAGAAGGTCTGTTACCTTAATTGGTACAGTTGTGTGAGGCACCTACCATACTATGTTTTTCTCGGACTCCAACTGCAACGACATACTAACCGCCTTGGAGGTTCTTCGTTCATTTTCCATTGTCTCTTCCACTTTTTCCCTAGCTTCTCAGAGTCTATCTTTCTCCGTATGAGGGTTCGGATAATTGGCATTCTTTGTCTGCACCCTTGAAATTGTTAGGACCTCCTCGTCAGCTACCTCCAGCATGTTGACACCTTTCTAATTTGGGCAATCAATGTCTTCATGATCACTAGGACCGCACCATTTACACAGCCTTCCACTCGCACCTTGACTGCTTTGGCAATCCCTGGAAAAGTGACCCCATTCGTTGCACTTTTGATACTGGATCATGGGTCTACCTTTGTTGTCATACTGGATTTTGCTTCTTGGCGTACTGTTATTACTTCTCTGATTGTTGTAGTAGCCACCATGGGATGCGTTGTTGTTTTGAGGTTTTGGTGGTGTGGTCGGAGAGGTTGACTGTTCCCCTTGTGCAAAAAACACTTGCGAACTCCATGTTTTTAGGTTGTACGGGCACTCCTTAATGGAGTGTCCCATAGCTTGGCAGATGTCACAAAACATTCTTTGGAAAGTTCACCTTTGTGTGACCTTTCATTTTGCATTCGATACACCACAATTCATTCGCCTCCTTCAACCCTTCTTTTTCGGCTTTCAATTCCTTCATCATTCTTAGCATATCTCGATGGAGAGCTTGTACGGTTCTTGACTCGTCTTCGCTGTCCCTTGTACTTTCATCGTCATCTTTCTTTTTCCCTCACGAAGATGTCTTGTTTTTGCTCTCGATGTCCATCGCATGGTTATATGCTTTAGTGTACGAGGATGGAGGTGCCACCTTCATTTTCTTCTGGAGGGAGGGAAGTAGTCCTTCAATGAACCGCCTCTTCTTCAAACCATCCGCTAGTCGTGTCTCCAGTTTCCCCAACAAGTCTTTCAGTTTTTGGTTATAAGTACGCACACTCTCATGCTTCCCTTACTTGGTATTATAGATTTCCGCTACAATCTCATTGTCATCCCTTAGAAGTTTGAACTCATCTTGTAATGCTTCCTTGAGTAATCTCCATGATGCCCTATGTACTTGGTCCAATTCTGTATACCAATCGACGACGTTGTCTCTTAGCATTGTTGGAAATGCTTTTAGCCAATAATCCAAATCATCCTGTCTGTTGGCTACCCAAATCGTTTCGCATGTTTTGCAATGTTGTACTGGATCTTCTAACCTGTTCCCCATAAATTTCGACAGCTTCTGCCGCTCGGCCGGCAAAGTCACCATCCTTCCTCAATGCCCTCCTTGTGCATTGGACCTGACTGGACTGGTTTTCCTACTACGTCTTGGTGTGTCACTTGCACTCTCGGCCACATACGAGTCTCTCCCACATCTTCTGTCAGCATCCACGACACCTCGAGTCTCCTGGGGTTCACTCCGGTACTCGCTCTGCTCTGGGGTCTTAGGCTTAGATCTTCCAGTCCTCAACCCTTCGTCGTCGTCCGATATGGACAACTCCCAAATGCGTCGGATGCTACTGTCGATCTCTTCAGTTAATTCAACTTCATTGTCATCAATTTTGTACCTTTCTCCATACGATTTACTAAAGGGTCCTTCACCCCTCTCCTCAACCAATCTTTGGTGTGCTCGTATGATAGATCAATCTATTCCATCCAAGTTCTGGTGTGCTCTTGTAATGGGTTGATTTATTTCAATTATATCTTCATGGATTTCTCTGTCAATTTCCTTTAGCCTTTGTCATCTATTTTCTTGCTCCTGTACCCTGAGTGATCGCCAAACCTTTTCTTCCTGAGTTTTGTGCTCGATTGGTACTCGGTTCTTATCTTTGTTAGGCCGTACAAGCATTAAAGGTTGGTTACGTGATCATTGGTTGTTGGGAGTACATCTCCGACTAGTATCTCATTCTTCCTCTTGTTGCTTGGTTCTTTCCTCGTAGCACTGCAGTAGCTGTTGCCTTCGGCGTTCCTAGTTGCTCTCCGCCCGACAATCCTACAAGATGATGAAGTGGCTGGCCAACAATCTTGGCAGATGGTTGAGGAGATGGTCAACCTCGTCGTTCACTTGTAGCCTGTCCCAGATAACTGCCCGAGGGATGTCTCACCTGAGAGCTTCCCTCCGTATGCGATCCCTTAGCGATATATCCCACAGGTTCACCAAATCCTATGTCAAATCGTCTTCCCATTCTTCGTTCGCTTCCACAGGCTCTTCCGCTGGTCGACGCATTACGACATCATGTTGCTACCGGGTGACTTCCTAAGTACGTCAATAGAAATAAGACTTAGTTTGATATTTATTGTAATTTTTTTTGGTACTAATTAGTGGTTTGGGAATTAGTTCCCAAGAGAATAATTAATGTAATGAAAGAACACGACGGTTGGTCCTTCAACCACCGTTTGCACACTATATGTATCAAGAGTCATGTAGTTAATGGACATGTTACTACTGTTGTTATTATTGTTCACAATATACTTGTACCAGCGTATGTTCACTAAATAAAGACAATTGTGATGATTTCATGCATTATATTCTAGTACGGTGTTATGTGTCATAAGTTACTCTCGTTTGCTTGTGTTTTGTGAAATATTCCCCAGGGCCTAGACACCTATTCTAGATATTTTTGGTAGAGGCGATGGGGATGACGACAAGGATGATGCATCTCCCCGACAACAGTGCCAAATGTTTACTCACAGAATGAATTACAACATACACAACGAGTAAACGAGAGTAACTTACGATACATAACACTGTACTAGAATATAATGCATGAAATCATCACAGTTGTCTTTATTTATCGAACATATGCCAGTATAAGTATATTGTGAACAATCATAGCAACAGTAGTAACATGTCCATTAACTACATGACTCTCAATACATATAGTGCACGGGCAGTGGTTGAAGGACCAACCGTCACGTCATTTCATTACATTAATTATTCTCTCAGGAACTAATTCCCGACCACTAACTAGTACGACAAAACAATTAAATTAAATATCAAACTAACTAAGTCTTATTCCTACTGACGACCGACTAAGTGCATTTCGGCCGGCTACAAATTCCTTTTGCACCCCCACATTGGAGGGAGGACAAGAAAGTATGTAAAAAAAACACAAAGATCTTCCTTCCAAAGAATTGAGGGAGAAAAAACCATATAAATGCATATAAATATTCTCAAGCAGCATTTTGTACTTATATACTTTCTAAACTATGAATCGACATTGTGTGTTGTTCAGTAGGGAACACCAATGTGTGTATCTCTATGACGAAGTATACCAAAAAGAATAAAAGGGATCTCAATTTTCTGTTGGAGGGTTCTTAATCCCTACAATGATTTCCTGCACATTAAAAAATTGTATTTTATAAGTGGATCTTTAATTACTTAGGATTTTTTGAATTTGTAAGCTTCACACAACCAATGAATTTGTAAATGAGCTTCTATTTACTTGCGTTTAATACCTATCCCAGCCCAAAAAGACAGGTTAGGACCTCCCAAATATTGATGTGGGTACTCTACGATTGAAATATCATTCCTTCATTAGTTTGATATTTCAAGTTAAACCTTTTGTAAGGTTAAAATTTTAAAATTTGTAATCTTAACAAAACCTATGAATTTAAATACGAGATTTCAAATAATTATATTTAATACCTTGCCAAAATAAACTAGCTAAGAAATGACCCCAAGGTCTTTCAAATATGTGTTTGGGTGCAATATCATTGTGTGAAGAACCCTTTTGGTTCAACTTCAACCCCTGATGCTCAAACTGATATTTTTGTGTGTTTGAAGGTTTTTTGCATTTTTTTGTGGTTTTTGCATATAAAGAATTTAGTGCGATTTTGGAAGATAATGCTTGCAAAAATTAAATAAAATATTACAGTGCTAAATATGATGGAATCTAATAGATTTACTGATGCCAGACTATTTATTGTTCCTCCAAACGGTTTACAACTGTGATCAGATAACATGCAAAGTAAAAGGCAATAATAAATTTATTGAAAACTTGAATTAATGCAGCCGCCTGTAATGATGATGAAAAGGTACGGCCATCATAAATATCAACTTCTCCCTCTGCCAGAAGATTGCAAATGAAACTAGAGGAATAGGCGCCCCCTTTGGTGAAGTCAGAATGCCAAAAAGTGAGGTGTTTTTCCCTAGGCAGAAAGTATGGCCCTGTACTTGATGGTACGGCCCAGCAGCAGCAAATAAGAAATCCATACAGTTTGAATATGGATGCCAGATGAATACTAAACCAGCCGCTAATGATTTTCTCTTCTCCTGATGATACTGGATTAAACTCTGGACAAATAAATCTTCTGAATAGGCTCTATAATAACTTCTGGATGAAGCTATCTCTCTGACAGGCAATAAATCGGCTATATTTCACAGCCTCTGAACTGCAGACACTGAAGATGGCTCGTTCTCCAATGCAGACGAAAACTGAAACCCTTGGCTTCACTCTCTAAAGAAGAATTTGGCTAAAATCGATTCATAATATAATGAATTGAGTTTCTCTCAAAGAAACTTATATTTCCTCAGTTGGATCGATTTCTCTCAAAAAGCACCATTTAAAATAAACTTGAAATTTCACTTTTAATTCTTCAATAGTTGGACGCCCTTTTTAATTAAAATAATTAATTAAATATGGCCCCTTCTTCATGATGGTCGACCCCCTTTAAAAAGTCACTTAAGTTATAATATTAAATTATATTATAACTTTATAATATAAGCTTCAACTTAATTAATATTTATTTTGACAAATAAATATTAATATCTCTCTCAATATGAGTCCGATTAACAAACCGTGTGAAGCCGGAGGATAAGTGACTGAATCTGCATACGACTAAACCATACTGCTAAAAATAGCAGGGGTGCTCTGCTGAGTGTCTCCACTTACTAAAAATAGTAAGTCAAGCAAATGATATCCGAACAACCCCGAACAAAAGCCAAATTGAATGATTCTGACGACTGAAGCCAAGCCAAGCCTCAACAAGACCCTCTATCCACCCTATCACCCTACGAGGGTCACATAATAGGCTAATCTCATGAACTGAGAGATGTCAACTGGAAGGGGACATTACAGTCCGCCCCTCCTGAAATTGCTTGTCCTCAAGCAATCTCAACTCCGGATGCTACAAAATCTCCTCACTCTCCCACGTAGCATCTTCCACTAGTAAATCTCTCCATTTCACTAAATATTCCCTGATAGTCCTCCTGCGTAGCTGTATTTCCCTGTATTCTAGGATCGACTCAGGTACTAAAATCAACTTTCTCTCATCATCTAAGGGAGGTAATATTGCTGAAGGTACCACACGATGTCCCAACGCCTTCTTGAGACGTGACACATGAAAAACATTGTGGACCTTACTATCCGCTGGAAGCTCTAGCTCATAAGCCACCTCTCCAACACGCCTCAAAATCCTGAAAGGACCATAATACCGCAGCTTGAGCTTCTCTGACCCACTCTTCCTGAGAGTAGACTGACGGTAGTGCTGCAGCATGAGATATACCATGTCTCCCACCTCAAAAGATCTCTCTGTCCTCTTCTGATCTGCATACTGCTTCTGCTGATTTTGTGCCTTAGCAATATTCTCCTTAAGAGACCTCATAATGTCCTGGCTCTCCTCCAATAAGTCTCTAGCACTAGGCACTCTACTGTCACTCAGTAACAAATCAAGAAAACTACGCGCCTCATAACCATACAACGCCATAAAAGGGGACATCTGAATGGTCATGTGATAGGTGGTATTGTAACAATACTCACATAAATATATCCACTTGACCCACGCCTTTTGCTGCCCTGCAATGTAATTCCTGAGGTAGCCTTCCACCCATTTGTTCACTATCTCCGTCTGACCATCGGTCTGCGGGTGGTAATTGGTGCTCGGTGTAAGCTCGGTCCCACAAAGTCTGAACACCTCCTGCCAAAAGTGACTCAGGAACCGACTATCCCTGTCGCTAACTATGCTCCGAGGCAACCCATGCAATCTGAACACCTCACGGAAAAAAACCTCTGCTACCTGTGTAGCTGTGGAAGTGGTGGTGATCGGAAAGAAGTGGGCATACTTCGTCAGCCGATCCACAACTACATATATGCAATCCCGTCCTTGGGGTTTAGGCAAGCCCGTAATAAAATCCATCGACAGGCATTCCCACTTCCTATCAGGAATCGGAAGTGGCTACAACAACCTTGCCAGATACGTGTTCTCCTGCTTGTTCTGCTGACAAACAGGGCACTCACGTACATACTGAAGAACATCTACCTTAAGACCCTTCCAAGTAAACCTTTCCCGAACCTGTCTGTATGTTTTGAAGTACCCGGGATGCCCTACTGTAGGTACATCATGAAAGGCTCGCATAATGGTGTTCTTCATCTCTGATCCTGGGATCAAGAAAATCCTATTCTTGTAAATGATCAAGTCATTCACAAGTGTGTACCTAGTGTCCACCATAGATCCCTCAACAATACCAGATGCCCATGTATCCTTGGCATATTCTGCCACATTCAAATGCCTCCAGTCCTCTGCAATATGTACCATAGAACTCAGATAAGGCCGGCGTGAAAGAGCGTCAGCAACAACATTCTGTGTACCTTTGATATAGGTGGTATCAAAGTCATATGCCTGTAACTTACTCACCCACTTCTACTGACGGTCATTCAAATCTCGCTGCCCTAGGAAATGCCTCAAGCTATTATGATCAGTTTTAATACAAAACTTACTGCCTACGAGATATTGCCTGAATTTGGCCAAGGCATGCATTATGGCTAGCATTTCCTTATCATATATACTGTAAAGCCTCTGTGGTCCTCTGAGTTTTCTGCTCTCATAAACAATCAGGTGCTTGTCCTGCATAAGCACCGCTCCAATACCCTCACCAGAAGCATCACACTGAAGCTCAAAAGTGTAATGTCCCCTTCCAGTTGACATCTCTCAGATCATTGATTAGCCTATTATGTGACCCTCGTAGGCTAATAGGGTGGATAGAGGGTCTGGTTGAGGCTTGGCTTGGCTTAAGTTGCAGAATCATTTCAGTTTGGCTTTCGTTCGGGGTCGTTCGGACATCATTTGCTTGACTTACTATTTTTAGTAAGTAGAGACACTCAGCGGAGCACCCCTGCTATTTTTAGCAGTATGGTTTGGTCGTATGCGGATTCAGTCACTTATCATCTGGCTTCAGACGGTTCGTCATTCAGACCTATTTTGAGAGAGTTATTAATATTTGTTTGCGAAAATAAATATTAATTAATTAAAGGCTTATATTATAAAGTTATAATATAATTAAATATTATAACTTAAGTGATTATTTAAGGGGTCGACCATCATTGAGAAGGGGACCATTTTTAATTAATTATTTTAATTAAAAAGAGGCGTCCAACTATGGGAATATTAAAAGAAGAGTTCGAACTTTATTTTAATGATGCTTTTTTGAGGAAAGTCGACTTCTTGAGAATATAAGGATTTCAATGGGAAAAGAGCTCAGTATGTTATGAAAATCGACTTTGATCAAATTCTTCCTTCAGAGAACGGAGCCAAGGGTTTCAGTTTTCTGTTTTGCATTGGAGAACGAGCCATCTTCAGTGTTGCAGTTCAGAGGCTGTGAAATATCAGCTGATCTATTGCTAATCAGAGGAATAGCTTCATTCTGAAGTTATTACAAAGCATATCGAAAGGTTATCATTTAGAGGTGATTGGTATCTGTCAGAAAAAAGGGCATATTATTGGAGCGGCTAGTTTAGAGGTCTATCTGGCACTCTTTTCAAGCTGTTACGGATTTATGAGATTGCTGGTACAAGCCGTACTTGCTGCAGCAGGGCCGTACTTTCTTCTCTAGGAAAAAACGCCTTATCTACTTGCAGTCTGACATCACAACAGGGGGCGCCTATTCATCTGGAAGCATTTGCAATCATTTGGCGAAGGGAGAAGTCTTCATCTGGATGGCCGTACTATATTATGTCTCTCACAGGCAGCTGCAAATCAGGTTTTTGAATATTAAAAATCTACTTGCTTTTTTACTTGCATGTCAAAGATCTATCATTGTAATGATCTGGAATGAATAATAAACCTACTGGTTATCTATTTCATAGATTACTTGCTTCAGTTCGCACTACCTTGAATTTATTTAGATTTTTGAATCATTTTCTTTCAAAATCGCACTCCATCTGTTTATGCAAAAAAACACAAAAAAATCAAAAACGTTCAAAAACAAGCAAAATCAAACAGATTCAGAAATTAGTGAGAACAGGGGTTTCTACAAAAAGGCTTCGTAAAATCCAGCAGTGCCAACACTGGACATGTAGTCATAAGCTCCTTGAACCTCACAAAACACTCCTGTGCCTCCGGAGTCCAAATGAATGCACATTTTTTCAACAAATCCGTCATAGGTGTTGCATGGCGTGAATAACTACTGACAAATCTGCGATAGAAACCACATAACCCAAGAAGTCCTCGCAGCTGTGTAAGGTTCCCTGGAGTAGGCATATCTACGATAGCACGGATCTTCTCAGGATCCATCCGCACTCCCCCTGCGCTGATGATATGGCCTAAGTATAACAACTCAGTCATACCTAAATCACATTTGGATTCCTTGGCATACAAGGAATCCCTCTCCAAAATACTGAGTACTGTATCCAAATGAGCCAAGTGCTCCTGCCATGTCCTACTGTAGACCAAAATATCATCGCAAAAGACAAGTACATATCTCCTCAAATGTGAGTGGAAGACCCTGTTCATGGTGGACTGGAATATCGCTGGAGCGTTGGTTAGCCCAAATGGCATAACCACAAACTCAAAGTGTCCACAATGACAGCGAAATGCGGTCTTCTCAACATCCTGCTCACGAACTCTAATCTGATGATATCCCGACCTCAAGTCCATCTTCGAGAACTAACATGCACCATGGAGCTCGTCAATAAGCTCATCTATACGGGGTATGGGATACCTATTCTTGATAGTCCTCTTATTCAGGACTCTGTAATCTATGCACATACGAAGTGTACCATCTTTCTTCTTCACTAGAACCACTGAAGAAGCAAATGGTGATTTACTTGGTCGAATGTGACCCATAGCAAGCAGCTCCTTGATAGTCTTCTCTATCTCATCCTTCAGCCGCTTTGGATGCCTGTAAGGAGTAATCATGACGGGCTTAGCGCCCTCCTCGAGCTCTATGATGTGCTCAATAGCCCTGTCTGCAGGTCTCCCTGGTGGAATGTCACTGAAAATCTTCCCATGGTTAACTCTCAACTGCTGAATGTCAAGATGATACTCGGTCTTATGCTGTCCCTCCTGTGTAGGAGTCAAAGTGCACTCGGCAGCCCACTCAACCATGTCATGACGCATAAGTCTCTCCATCCGTCGGAAGGAAATAGTCCTGACGTTACTGTCTCGGATAGCCTTCAGGATATGAGTCTTTCCATCCACATCGAACCGAATCTCCATGTCTTTGAGACGTAGTGTGACTTCCTCAAGGGAATGAAGCCACTTCATGCCCAAAACTAAATCAATATCTCCCATATTCACCACATAATAATCAGCCTTGAATTCATAATTATTCAAGCGCAAAGGGAGATCTTTAATCATACGGCCACATCTGAGAGTGTAGCCATCAGCCACCTTAACCCGAATGCCTTCAAACTCCTCGGTTATGAGCCCATGCTTCTCAACAAATCTAGCATCTATAAAATTATGGGTGGCACCTGTGTCCAAAAGGGTGATAACCTTTTGACCAGCCAAAACCCCACGGAGTCTGAAAGATCCCTCCTACTGCATGCTAGACAACTGTGCCTCCTGGATTTGGAGCTCTGACTCTGCCCCCGCCTTAGGCTCTGAAGCCTCTGATTCTGACTCCTCAGAACTCTCCTGCTATTCGGAATTCTCAGATTCCGAATCCTCATAATAAGCCCACATAACTCTATTGCCCTTACCATTAGGCCGCAAAGGACAATCATGGTTAGCGTCGTAGGGACCCTTGCAGTAGAAGCAAAGTTACCGTTTCACCAAAAGCCCGGACTGGTAGATTCTGACGACCGAAGCCAAGCCAAGCTCCAACAAGACCCTCTATCCATCCCATCAGCCTACGAGGGTCATATAATAGGCTAATCTTAAGCACTGAGAGATGTCAACTGGAAGGGGACATTACAGTCCGCCCCTCCTGAAATTGCTTGTCCTCAAGCAATCTCAACTTCGGATGTTGCAAAATATCCTCGCTCTCACACGTAGCATCCTCCACTGGTAAATCCCTCCATTTCCTACTCATCGAAGGTACTAAGATCAACTTTCCCTCATCATCTAAGGGAGGTAATACTGCTGAAGGTACCACACGATGTCCTAACGCCTTCTTGAGACGTGACACATGAAAAACATTGTGGACCTTGCTATCCGCTGGAAGCTCTAGCTCATAAGCCACCTCTCCAACACACCTCAGAATCTTGAAAGGACCATAATACCGCGGCTTAAGCTTCTCCGAACCACTCTTCCTAAGAGTAGACTAACGGTAGGGCTACAGCATGACATATACCATGTCTCCCACCTCAAAAGATCTCTCTGTCCTCTTCTGATCTGCGTACTGCTTCTGCTGATTCTGTGCCTTAGCGATATTTTCCTTAAGAGCCCTCATGGTGTCTTGACTCTCCTGCAGTAAATCTCCAGCACTAGGCACTCTACTGTCACTCAGTAGCAAATCCAAAAAGCTAGGCGCCTCATAACCATACAGCACCATAAAAGGGGACATCTGAATGGTCATGTGAAAAGTAGTATTGTAACAATACTCGCACAAATATATCCACTTGACCCATGCCTTTTGCTGCCCTGCAATATAATTCCTGAGGTAACCTTCCACCCATTTATTCACTATCTCCGTCTGACCATCAGTCTGCGGGTGGTAACTGGTGCTCGGTGTAAGCTCGGTCCCACAAAGTCTGAACACTTCCTGCCAAAAGTGACTCAGGAACCGACTATCCCTGTCGCTCACTATGCTCTGACGCAACCCATGTAGTCTGAAAACCTCACGGAAGAAGACCTCTGCTACCTGTGTAGTTGTGTAAGTGGTGGTGATCGGAAAGAAATGGGCATACTTCGTCAACCGATCCACAACTACATATATACAATCCCGTCCTTGGGCTTTAGGCAAGCCCGTAATAAAATCCATCGACAGGCATTCCCACTTCCTATCAGGGATCAGAAGTGGCTGCAATAACCCTGCCGGATACGTGTTCTCCTACTTGTTCTGCTGACAAACAGGGCACTCACGCACATATTCAAGAACATCCGCCTTAAGCCCCTTCCATGTAAATCTCTCCCGAATCTGTTTGTATGTTTTGAAGTACCCGGGATGCCCTGCTGTAGGTACATCATGAAAGGCTCGCATGATAGTGATTTTCATCTCTGATCCTGAGATCAAGAAAATCCTATTCTTGTAAATGATCAAGTCATTCACAAGTGTATACCTAGTGTCAATCATAGTTCCCTCAACAATACTGGATGCCCAAATATCCTTGGCATACTCTGCCACAATCAAATGCCTCCAGTCCTCTGCAATGTGTAGCATAGAACTCAGATAAGGCCGGCCTGAGAGAGCGTCAGCCACTACATTCTCGGTGCCCTTGATGTAGGTGATATCAAAGTCAAATGCCTGTAACTTACTCACCCACTTCTGCTAACGATCATTCAAGTCTCGCTGCCCCAAGAAATGCCTCAAACTATTGTGGTCAGTTTTAATGCAAAACTTATTGCCCACGAGATATTGCCTAAATTTTTCCAAGGCATGCATTATGGCTAGCATCTCCTTATCATAAATATTGTAAAGCCTCTCTGGTCCTCTGAGTTTCCTGCTCTCATAAACAATCGGGTGCTTGTCCTGCATAAGCACCGCTCCAATGCCCTCACCAGAAGTATCACATTGAAGCTCAAAAGGCTTCGTAAAATTTGGTAGTGCCAACACTGGACACGTAGTCATCAGCTCCTTGAACCTCACAAAACACTTATGTGCCTCAAGAGTCCAACAAAATGCACCTTTTTTCAACAAATCCGTCATAGGTGCTGCATGGTGTGAATAACCATTCACAAATCTGCGATAGAAACCGCACAACCCAAGGAATCCTCGCAGCTGTGTAAGGTTCGCTGGAGTAGGCCAATCTACGATAGCACGGATCTTCTCAGGATCCATCCGCAATCCCTCTACACTGATACTGTGGCCTAAGTATAACAGCTCAGTCATCCCCAAGTCACACTTGGACTCCTTGGCGTACAAGGACTCCCTCTCCAAAATGCTGAGCACTGTATCCAAATGAGCCAAATGCTCCTGCCAAGTCTTGCTGTAAATCAGAATATCGTTGAAGAAGACAAGTACATATCTCCTCAGAAGTGAATGGAAGACCCTGTTCATCGTGGACTGAAATGTCGCCGGAGCGTTGGTTAGCCCAAATGGCATCACCACAAACTCGAAGTGTCCACAATGACAACGGAAAACAGTCTTCTCAACATCCTGCTCACGGACTCTAATCTGGTGATATCCTGATCTCAAATCTATCTTCGTGAAATAGCAGGCACCATGGAGCTCGTCAATAAGCTCATCTATACGAGGTATGGGGTACCTGTTTTTGATGGTCCTCTTATTCAGGACTCTGTAATCGATGCACATGCGAAGTGCACCATCTTTCTTCTTCACTAGGACAACTGAAGAAGCAAGTGGTGATTTGCTTGGTCGAATGTGACCCATAGCAAGCAGCTCCTTGATAGTCTTTTCTATCTCATCCTTAAGCCGCTTAGGATGCCTGTAAGGAGTAATCATGACGGGCTTAGCGCCCTCCTCAAGCTCTATAATGTGCTCAATACCCCTATCTGGAGGTCTCCCTGGTGGAATGTCACTGAAAACCTTCTCATGCTTAACTCTCAACTGCTGAAAGTCAGGATGATACTCGGCCTTATGTTGTCCCTCCTGTATAGGTGTCAAAGTGCACTCGGCAACCCACTCGACCATGTCATGTCGCATAAGTCTCTCCATCCGTCGGAAGAAAATAGTCCTGACGTTACTGTCTCGGATGGCCTTCAGACTATGAGTCTTTCCATCCACATCAAACCGAATCTCCATGTCTTTGAGACGAAGAGTGACTTCCTCAAGGGAATGAAGCCACTTCATGCCCAAGACTAAATCAATATCTCCCATATTCACTACGTAATAATCAGCCTTGAATTCATAGTTATTCAAACGCAATGGAAGATCCTTAATCATATGATCACATCTGAGAGTGTAACCATCTGCCACCTTAACCCGAATGCCCTCAAACTCCTCAGTTATGGTCCCTGCTTCTCCACAAATCTAGCATCAATAAAGTTGTGAGTGGCTCCTGTATCTAGAAGGGTGATAACCTTTTGACCCGCCAAAACTCCACGAAGTCTAAAAGATCCCTCCTACTGAATGCTAGACAACCGTGCCTCCTAGATTTGGAGCTCTAACTCTGCCTCTGCCTTAGGCTCTGAAGCCTCTGACTCTGACTCCTCGGAACTCTCCTGCTGTTCAGAATTCTCAAATTTTGAATCCTCATAATAGGCCCACATAACTCTATTGGCCTTGCCCTTAGGCCGCAAAGGACAATCATGGTTAGGGTCGTAGGGACCCTTGCAGTAGAAGAAAAGCTTCTTCCTGCGCAAATCATTAAGAGTCTCACGATCCAAGGGTGGTGCTGATTTCCCCTTTGAATCACTCTTAAAATCAGATCTCTCCTTGTTTTTGTTGAATCCTTTATTGTCTCGGAATGAGGAAGTATTTTTGGAGTTAAATTTGTTGGATGGTGCTGCAAACTCCATACTGCGTGCCTTCTTCATAGCTTCCTGTAACAAAGAAGGATCAAATGCTTTGATCCAACCTCTCAATGGTTCCAACAGCCCCTTCATGAAAAGCACAACTAGACGCCTCTCTGAAATATTGGGAACCATCACTGACAATCGCTGGAAGTCTCCTATGTAGGACTTCAAACTACCAACCTATCGCAACTGGGCCAACTCTCTGAAATAGGACTCAGGATCCTTCTTGTCGAATCATTCCACCAACCTATCTACGAACTCCTGGTATGTGGTGATATGATCATGCTAAAGTGTCACCATCCCGTGATGCCACTAGTCATAAGCTGCTCCCTCAAGATGCAATGTAGCATACCTAATAGCATCCTCCTTAGCCATAGGACGCAATGTGAGGAAGGTATCCAGTTTATTGATCCAGGCCTGTGCTGTGACCTTGCCACTACCGTCAAACATAGCTAGTGTGAGTCTGTTTGTAGCATGCTTCAAATCATTATTGTTATTTCTAGGCCTCCAATCATGTCGGTTCCGGTGATGTTCTCTCCTTTGTGTGAGAAATCTGTCAAAGGTAATCCTCTCTCTGACATCCGGTGTCAACAACTCCCACTCATCACTCGCTGCCATAAGAGTATCAGCGAACATCTCCTCAGGCTCCTCACCTACAATGGCCTCATCAGGATCCTGTCTCACAAAAGTAGGCCGTGTTAGCCTATCTGCTGTACGTGAAACAGTCCTAGGTGCTCTCCATGAACCTACATCACTCTGTTCGTCCACGGCGTGGTTGCGACTCTCCTCAGTGCCTATCCTCTGGTCGCGCAGCATCCCGTGTTGTAGGTACATGGGTGGAAGACATGTTGACACATCATCAATCTAAATCATTCAGCCAGAACCCTCGCGCATCATCTGATCCCTAGGGTTTTAGGGAATATACCATTGTCGGCCATGAGTACTGTTACTGTTCGTCACTGTTCCCATAATCAGTCTCCTGCCCGAGTGTAATATCTGTGAAATTTAAACCTTGCTAAACCCTTAGGATGGCGAGTTTAGCTCGATACCAAGAGACCCGTTGCATTTGCACCAAAAGCGGTTGTGGTGGGCGGCGCCTCTCCAGCGGTGGGGGCGCCGGGATGGGCCTCCATGAGACTGGAGACCAGCATTGGCTAGGAAACCTTGGGCGGATCTAAAGTCGCCTTAAAATACGGGCCGCGTGAGCGTCATTCCATCTGGCGTATCAGACCCTAAGGAACCTCTAGCTCTAATACCAAGGTGGATTGCAGGACACTTAAAAAGCTGGAACGGTAGTGAACGACACCCCTCTTAGCGTTAAGGGGGCATCCCCAGGATAGGTACTCTCGCCAAAGACCCCAGACACGTGGCTGGGCAAACCGCTCGGACAGACCTACGTCACCTTCCGATAGGGGCCCACATCGGGACATCACATTCTTTCTGCGCAAATCACTAAGAGTCTCACGATCCAAGGGTGCTGCTGATTTTTCCTTTGAGTCACTCTTAAAATCAGATTTCTCCTTATTTTTATTGAATCCCTTGTTGTCCCTGAATGAAGAAGTATTTCTGGAGTTGAACTTGGTAGATGGTGCTACAAGTTCCATGCTGCGTGCCTTCTTCATAGCTTCCTGTAATGAAAGAGGATCAAATGCTTTGATCCAGCCTCTCAGTGGTTCCAACAATCCCTCCACGAAGAGCACAACTAGACGCCTCTCTGATATGTTGGGAACCATCACGGACAACCGCTGGAAGTCTCCTATGTAGGCCTCCAAACTACCAACCTGTCTCAACTGGGCCAAATCTCTGAAGTAAGACTCAGGATCCTTCTTGTCGAATCATTCCACCAATCTGTCTACGAACTCCTGGTAAGTGGTGATATGATCGTGCTGAACTGTCAGCATCCCATGATGCCACCAGTCATAAGTTGCCCCCTCAAGATGCAAAGTAGCATATCTAATAGCATCCTCCTCCACCATGGGACGCAATGTAAGGAAGGTATCCAACTTACTGATCCAAGTCTGGGCTGTAACCTTATCGCTGTCGTCAAACATAGCTAAAGTGAGCTTGTTTGTGGCGTGCTTCAGGTCACCATTTTGATGCCTAGGCCTCCTATCCGGCCTGTTCCTGTAATGCTCTCGCCTCTGTATGATAAACCTGTCAAAAATAATTCTCTCTCTGACCTCTGGGGTCAATAACTCCCACTCGTCGTTCGCTGCCATAAGCATATCAGCGAACACTGGCTCAGGCTCCTCATCTACCATAGGCCCATCGGGCTCCTGTCTCACAAAAGTCAGACGGGTAGGCCTATCTGCTGTCCGTGAAATAGTCCTGGGTATCCTCCGTGAACCTGCATCACTCCTGTCCTCATCACGTCGTGGTGATGGCCTCCTAGGTGAACCAATCCTCTGGATCGCCGTGGTCAACTGCTGTAATACATCAGCTACCTCCTGCTGACCTGTCCGAAGATCTCTAAGAGTCTGTCTGACCTCTGTATCGTCATCCCTAGGATCTCGAGGAACTTCTGTTCTATCAGCCATAGTACCTGGCTGCCTGTTCACTTCTCGTTCCCTGTCAAACAAAGCTCTCTTGCGAGTGTAATATCTGTGAGGCTCAGCCTCCTGTGGCTGCATAAGAATCCCAAACCCTCAGGCTGGCAAGAAACTGCTCTGATACCACTGTGAAGAACCCGTCTGGTTCAACTTCAACCCCTGATGCTCAAACTGATGTTTTTGTGTGTTTGAAGGTTTTTTGCGTTTTTTTGTGGTTTTTGCATATAAAGAATATAGTGCGATTTTGGAAGATAATGCTTGCAAAAATTAAATAAAATATTACAGTGCTAAATATGATGGAATCTAATAGATTTACTGATGCCAGACTATTTATTGTTCCTCCAAACGGTTTACAACTGTGATCAGATAACATGCAAAGTAAAAGGAAATAATAAATTTATTGAAAACCTGAATTAATGCAGCCGCCTGTAATGATGATGAAAAGGTACGGCCATCATAAATATCAACTTCTCCCTCTGCCAGAAGATTGCAAATGAAACCAGAGGAATAGGCTCCCCCTTTGGTGAAGTCAAAATGCCAAAAAGTGAGGTGTTTTGCCCTAGGCAGAAAGTATGGCCCTGTACTTGATGGTACGGCCCAGCAGCAGCAAATAAGAAATCCGTACAGTTTGAATATGGATGCCAGATGAATACTAAACCAGCCGCTAATGCTTTTCTCTTCTCCTGATGATACTGGATTAAACTCTGGACAAATAGATCTTCTGAATAGGCTATGTAATAACTGCTGGATGAAGCTAACTCTCTAACAGGCAATAAATCGGCCAATATTTCACAGCCTCTGAACTGCAGACACTGAAGATGGCTCGTTCTCCAATGCAAACGAAAACTAAAACCCTTGGCTTCTGTAATGTCCCCTTCCAGTTGACATCTCTTAGTGCTTAAGATTAGCCTATTATGTGACCCTCGTAGGCTGATAAGGTGGATAAAGGGTCTTGTTGAGGATTGGCTTGGGTTCAGTTGGCAGAATCATTCAGTTTGGTTTTCGTTCGGGGTTGTTCGGACATCATTTGCTTGACTTACTATTTTTAGTAAGTGGAGACACTCAGTAGAGCACCCCTGCTATTTTTAGCAAAATGGTTTGGTCGTATGCGGATTCAGTCACTTATCATCTGGCTTCAGACGGTTCGTCAATTGGACCTGTTTTGAGAGAGATATTAATACTTATTTGCTAAAATAAATATTAATTAATTTTAAGCTTATATTATAAAGTTATAATATAATTAAATATTAGAACTTAAGTGGCTTTATGGAAGGGGTTGACCAACATGAAGAAGGGGCCACTTTTCAATTATTATTTATAATTAAAAAGTGCGTTTCAAACTATGGAAAAATTAAAAGAAGAATTCAAAGTTTATTTAAATGATGCTTTTTGGGGAAAATCGACCCAACTGAGGAATTATAAGTTTCTTTAAGAGAAACTCATTTCATTATGTTATGAAAATCGACTTTGATCAATTCTTCCTTCAGAGAACGGAACCTAGGGTTTCAGTTGTCTTTTTGCATTGGAGAACGAGCCATCTTCAGTGTCTGCAATTTAGAGGCTGTGAAATAATAGCTGATTTATTGCTTATCAGAGAGATAGCTTCATCCAGAAGTTATCATAGAGCTTATTCAGAGGTTACATCTTCAGAGTTTGAATCCAGAAGTTATCAAACAGAGAGATATTCTTGGGCGGCTGATTTAACTTCACATCTGGCATCTTTTCAAAGGCCGTATGGATTTCTTCTTGCTGCTGCTGAGCCATACCATCCATTTGCTGGGCAGTACCTTTCTCCTAGGGAAAAACGCCTCACCTTTCGGCATTTTGACTTCATTAAAAAGGACGCCTGTTCCTCTGGAGTCTTCTGCAATCTTCTGGCGCAAGGAGAAGTTGATATTTTTGATAAGCCGTACATCTGATTACCTTCAGGCGGCTGCAAATCAGGTTTTTAAATAATGCAAATCCTCTTTGCTTTTTGTTTGCATGTTAGGGTTTCAGTATTGTAATCACTGGGAAAGAATAATGAATCCATTTGCTATCATTTCCGAAACTTATATGCTTCAATTTGTACCTTCTGGAATTTAATTAAACTTTTAGAAGTATTTCTTTCAAAATCGCATTCTTTATTATTGTATGAAAAAAACTCAAAACATTGAAAAACAGCAAAAAAACAAAAAAAATACATTCAGTTCCGGAATAGTGAGAACAAGGGTTTCTACAGTGGTATCAGAGCGGTTTCCTGCCAGCCTAAGGTTTTGGGATTCATATGCAGCCACAGGAGACTGGGCCTCACAGATATTATACTCGCAGAAGGGCTTTGTTTGACAGGGCACGGGAATTGAATAGGCAGCCAGATCCGATGGCTGAGGGAGCGGAGGTTCCCTGAGATCCTCATGATGATGATGCAGAGGTCAGGCAGACTCTCCGAGATCTACGGACAGGCCAGCAGCAGGTAACCGATGTATTACAGCAGTTGACCATGGCGATACAGAGGATTGGTTCACCTAGGATTGGTTTATTGAAAGCTGAAATTCTTCTGTGAAGAAGGGCGCACTTTTTCTTCTAAAAATCAGATTTTTTAAATCTGATTTGCATTCGACAGTTCTTCACTGAGGTTTGGTGTTCGGTCAAATAAATTTGCTATCTCTTTTATGTCCTCTCATCTTGACGGAGTTCTGGCAGAATTTTCAATTTCATCCAAGTCACTTTCAGCTTGCTTTTTCGTGATAATTTAATTATTTAAACAGCTGAAAGTAAATTTTCGAATCCAAGGCACGAGATTTAATTATTTGAAAAAGTCTTTATATTAATGTTAATTTTATGACTGCAGGATTGACGATCACGGCAGGCGAACCATCAAAGAAGCTGAAAATGAAGTTTGCTAGCAAGGGTGCTTAGAAAGAGACCAAGGTCATTTCAAGGTGGAAGAATGTCGTGGACACTGATCTCGGGCACGTCGACTTTGATGAATTCAAGAAAAGAGTGTACGGGCAGAAGGGACTTCCCACAGCAGTAGCCAAACGGATGGTCAGAAACGGGATATTTCAGGCAGCTGGATTCCCACTGGCAATGGATTGTGCAGAGTTGATGGTGGAGTGTGCTCTCCACTATGACGCTCAGAAGAGACAGATCATCGTGCCTGATGGAAGAGTCTTGGCACACTTGGGCGAAGTAGCAATCCAGGAGACCTTCGGCATCCCGGAACATTCACGAACAGTCTATAAGACCAAGGAAGAAGCTAAAAGATTGTATGACAGCCAACCAGATTTGTGCGCCACGACAGTTAACAAGGTGTGGATGGACAAGCCTAAGCCTTCAATCAAGAAGATGCCCAAGAGGCCTCGCCGAACAGACTTCAAGGAAGATTTTGGGGATATCGTGCTGATGCTGAACAGAATAGCTGGTAACCCGCAAGGCGCCTTCTTCGAGAGCTGGATGTACTATTTTATGGATGAGATCACTTCTGGAGTCGAAATGTTCAATTGGTCACGGATGATAAGTGACAACCTCCATGAGCAATTGATCAACCTCGAAGAGACTAAGTCTTTCATATGAGTTCGTATGTTGTATACCTGTTGGCCAGATCATACAAGTATCCAGGATTGATTTGCAAAGGAAAAATTGGCAACGGGGAGAACGAACTTCGGGCTCTGTGCTATCCACAGCTCCAATTGAAGGAGAAGACTCACTTCAGGAGGGTGCATGATGCATTCCTAATGCACATTACCAGAAAGCTTCAAGGAGGAGTGCATCAGAGGCTAAGCCACGAGGCGAAAAGTCTTATCAGTAAATACGGGTCTTGGTTCATCCAGTTCCCTAAATTCACATATGTTAGGATCCAGGGATTTACTGGAAATCCCTATAAATTGCCCATCTATCCGACAAATCGGATGATATTGCTCGAGGTTTTGAGACAATTAGAAGAGTATCAGAATATTCAGAGGCCATCCAAGAAGGCGTCCGTCACATTCCCATTCTTCATCGGGAATATGTTAGAATATTGTCCATCAGCACAGGCAGCTGAAAGTGCAAGGTTGGAGATCCAATGGTATCCTTTCACGGCCTACAAGTCCAGGGTCAGCTATGACCCACATCATAACATTCGGACAGTAGAAGGGAGAAAGTACAGGCACAGGATGGAGCTGGAAGATTTCTGGGCAAATGCTGCCGATGAGTATGAGGTCAGGCGGAAAATGTGGTCCAGGATGCCACTAGATTTCATGAGGACAATTGAGTTCTGCCAAGTGCCTGACCAGCTACAAGATGATGGAAACCACGTCCAGCCAGCCCGAGGCGACTCTCCTCGGTGAAATGGTGTGAACTGACCGCGCAGGGCTTTTGGCAACCCTAATGAGGCCAGTGACTAAATACTCTCAGTGGTGGGTTGATTATCATGCCCAAGAATTGAGACAGAAAGGAATCACGCTCACATACGATCTGCTGAGTGAGTCAGAGTCATATTCTTCTAATGCTGGTGCATCCCATCAGGACTTGGTCGGAATTGGAGAGAAAAGGAAGGAAATAATGCCAAGTGCTGAGCCTGCTTCCAAGAGGCATAAGGGAGAACCTTCTCGTTCAGCAGCATCCAGGAACCTTGACGAGCTGGTGGCTACTATAGACGAGTCTTTGGTAGAAATGCTTGAACCTCCTGCAGTTCAGGAAGTAAATGATGAACCTATTCAACTAGATGATGAAGAGCCCTTATCACCTACGGGCACGGAAATCTTAGGTTCAGACAATGAGATCGAGGCTCGGAACAATGACTTCGAAGAGGGAATGATTTCCGCTCTCAAGGAAGTCATGGATGTTCCGAATGAAGAAGAGGTTCAGGTAGAGGATGGAGTTGAGCAGTCGACCATTCCAGACTGGCTGTTGGAGAGAATGAAGATCCAGGTACCTGCAGAAGCTCAACAAGATGAGGATGATACTGCTGATTTCTTGGCAAGGCTAGAGCAAGTTGCAATCAAGAAGCCTGCTAAGAAATTCTCCACCATTCAGAGGAATGAGACAGGCAGCCGTTCCGTACATATTGCGGTACACACAGTAGACAAGCCACAGGACGAGATCACTCCTCAGGAGTATGCTATAACCACTGTTGACCTTGGCCCGACCTCGAAAGGTCAAGAAGTAGAGGAGTTAGATAATTCCGTCTCGACCATCAAAGCGAGACTGGAGAAAGAAGTGGCCAAGAAGGAGTATAAAAAGGAGGTCGAACGTCTTAAGGAATATATCCAGCATTTGACCCAGCCACTTGATCAGGGTAGTGCGATTGTTCCTCCTCTTCTCAGTTCATCACAGGAGATGACCAAGGAAGTCGAGCACAGAATGGTAACGGCCAAAGAGGCTCAGGATTGGATGGCAAGCGAGGGTACGGATGCAGCTTTGTTCATGGAGAAGCTGCCACTTGCTTATGGACGAACCTCTTCATTTCTTTCCAGACTGATGGATATGGCAGAGGCATGGGAAGGTATTCCGGATATGCAGGAAAGGCTTATTCCAAGCCTTAGAATCTTGAAGGGCACTCCAAGAGAGGAGTTGGTTGATAAAAGGGTGATTGCTGCAAGGGCAGCATATGATTTCAATCACTGGTTTTGGGCAGTGACTATACGAGAAGAAGTCTTGGAGAAGGCAAAAGTAGATGGGCTTGGAATTGAAGAACAGGTCAGGAAAATCCAGGAGAAGATTTACATGACAACTACAGAAGTGTTCGACCGTGAAATCATCCGGGAGAACGACATGCAATTGGAGAGATTGAAGCATAAAGTTCAAGAAACTTTCTTCTCGACCACTGGACCATTTCTGAGACAAGACTTTGCGAGAGTGGCAAGATTCTCATCCATTCGAAAGGATTTTGAGAAGCAGGAGGCAGATTGGGAAAGTACTTTTGCTAAATGTGCTGAGAAGTTGGACGGACTTGAATTCCGGATCAGCATGCTGCCACCCGTCACAATGGAGGAGGTCATCGCTGTAGTGTCCAGATTCATCGAACACAATGCTGCTCTGAAGGATAAGGACGCCTCTCCTAGATAATAGCTGGAACTGCCACTTTACTGATTGATTTCTAGTTGATAACTCTTGTTATTTTGGGAAACCCTAATTAGGGTTTGGTTGTAATAATCTTGGCCGTTAATCTTGTTTTAATCTCGGCCCTTCATTTCATTTTTGAGGCTCTATATAAACTAGTGCTCTCTTATTTTCATTTGTGTGGAGACAGAATATGTGAATTGTCGCATTGAGACTATTTTAAATGATAAAAGCTCTTGAGCATGATTTGCCTTGAATAACTTCTTATTGTTGAATAGTAAGCGAGGTTGCATATTATCTTCCGCCATAGATTAAAGTTAAAGTTAGATTAAGTAGAATTTGTTTTGGAAGTTGGTTAATTGAATGAAAGATTGATCATGTGGATTCATTGGTGAAGTGTAGCTCATACTTTCTTCGAATGGATGATTTGCATTCGATGTGTAAAGTTAGCCTGAGCTCTTAAGTGTGGAAACTTAACTTCAGCCTCATTCGAGGTTTGAAAATCATTCTCACAACCCTTGAAGATTGCACCCATTTTGCGTATGTTGTCCTGCAGGAGGCGAAACAAAGTGTGGTTTATTCCCTTCACCAAATCCTTATTGTCTCTTGAGTTCTTAGGCATAGACTAGATTCTCTTAAACCCTTGTCCTTTTACCATTTTTTTGAGATCCATTGAAAGTCCTAATTGAGAGCCTTTAACGATAAATTTCCTAAGTCCTGAACTTGCGAAGATTTTACGTAAGTCCCCTTGTTTATTACCAGCATATCACAACGGCCATTGAGCTTATCCGCACGTCGAGACCCGACTAAAGAAACCTTGGAATAGCCATATGATCTTCTCGCAATCTTAGCATACGCGGTGGTTTTTCAAGAGAGGATAGAGTGTCTTTGGGCATTTTATTCTGATGTTTGGTGTGTCATAAAACACGCATCAACACGCCCCTACAGGACAAGGGCGCTATAGAAACCCCTGTTCTCACTGTTTTTTGAAACTGTTTGATTTTGCTTGTTTTCTTTGAATGTTTTTTATTTTTTGTGTTTTTGCATGCAATAGTAAAATAATGCGATTTTGAAAGAAATTCTAATAAATTCAAATAAGTGAATACTGAAGCGGATAACCTTTGAAATAGATAACATATGATCTTATTATTCTTTCCAGAAGATTACAATAATAGATCTCTGACATGCAGACAAAGATAAGATAAAAATATCAGTTCAAGAACCTGATTTGCAGCTGCCTGGAGAAACTGAAGAATGGTACGGCCATCAAAGATATCATCTTCTCCCACCGCTAGATGTTAGCAAATGAAGCCAGAGGAATATGCGCCCCTGTTGGTGAAGACAGACTGCCAAAATGAAAGGCGTTTGACCTTGCATGAAAAGTACGGCCTGTACTTGAAGGTACGGCCCAGCAGCAACAAAGTACGGCTCAGCAACAGCAGTAATAAATCTGTACGGCCCTTGAAAGATGTGTCCCAAGCTTGGAAAATGGACGCCTAGAATAAAGAACCCTTCCAGGAAGAGTTTCAAACCAAAACCCTAAAGATATTTCAAGATGTGAAGCTCTGTGATAACCTCTGAATGAAGCTATCTCTCTGACAAGCAATAGATCAGCTGATATTTCACAGCCTCTGAACTACAGACACTGAAGATGGTTCGTTCTCCAATGTAGAATGAAAACTGGAAGCCTTGGCTCTGTTCTCAGAACAAGCACTTGGAAAATATTCGATTTCATAACATAATGAACTCTTTTCCCAATGAAACCCTTATATTCTTCAAGAAGTCAACTTCTCTCCAAAAAAACATCATTTAAATAAAGTTCGAACTTTTCTTTTTAATTTTTCCAAAGTCTCGAACGCACTTTTAATTAAAAAGATTAATTAAAAATGGTCCACTTCTTAATGATGGTCGACCCCTTTAAAAATCACTTAAGTTATAATATTAAATAATATTATAACTTTATAACATAAGCTTCAACATAATTAATATTTAATTTGACAGATAAATATTAATATCTTCCTCAAAATAAGTCCGATCAACGAAGCGTCTGAAGCTGGAGAATAAGTGATTGAATTTGCATACGACCAGACCATACTGCTAAAAATAGCAGGGGTGCTCCGCTGAGTGACTTTACTTACTAAAAATAGCAAGTCAAGCAAAAGATGTCCAAACAACCCCGAACGAAAGCCAAACTGAATGATTATGCCAACAGGAACCAAACCAAGCCTCAACC